>APFE031186725.1:221482-365466 GCA_000404065.3 Pinus taeda
TTGTTCAATTGCAGAAGATAAGAGAAGGTAAATGATACACATAAACAACTTACAAATACTGAAAGAAGCACACCATCAACACATAAAGCCACATGAATCCCAAACAGTGCTACAAAACCCTGGTGGAAGTCCTGGTTACCGGGTGCAAGCCCCGGAAGTGATGATTGATGCTATGTGATTCGTTCTCCACTTTTCACTAGTTTCAATCCCACTTCTTCACCCCTGTGAGCATCACCCGATGCAATGAGTGCTAAGTGAAACTATTCAAAAATCATGAGAAATTAGTCAGTTACGACTACCTCTCATGGAAATGGTCATACGTTTGAATGACTTACTTAACGCAGTTGAATCCCAAAATGATATCTAATATAATGCACTGCGTAATTCCCCCATACTTAAATTCAAAAAGAGTCAAGGGATCTCTACTTGAATGGTTCAAGAGGCACAATACTTGCTAAGGTTTTGCAAATGGGGTAGCAAGCTAAGTGGGCTGATTGTGGGGAAAACTCCACAGTTAAGCGCGCTTGAGCCAGAGGAGTTCTGGGATGGGTGACCTCCTGGGCAGTCCTGGTTACCGGGTGCAAGCCCCGGAAGTGATGATTTATGCTATGTGATTCGTTCTCCACTTTTCACTAGTTTCAATCCCACTTCTTCACCCCTGTGAGCATCACCCGATGCAATGAGTGCTAAGTGAACTATTCAAAAATCATGAGAAATTAGTCAGTTACGGCTACCTCTCATGGAAATGGTCATACGTGAATGACTTACTTAACGCAGTTGAATCCCAAAATGATATCTAATATAATGCACTGCGTAAACCCCCATACTTAAATTCAAAAAGAGTGAAGGGTACTTAAATTTAAAAAGAGTGAAGGGATCTCTACTTGAATGGTTCATGAGGCACAATACTTGCTAAGGTTTTGCAAATGGGGTAGCAAGCTAAGTGGGCTTGATTATGGGGAAAACTCCACAGTTAAGCACGCTTGAGCCAGAGGAGATCTAGGATGGGTGACCTCCTGGGAAGTCCTGGTTACCGGGTGCAAGCCCGGAAGTGATGATTGATGCTATGTGATTCATTTCACTAATTTCAATCCCACTTCTTCACCCCTGTGAGCATCACCTGATGTAATGAGTGCTAAGTGAACTATTCAAAAATCATGAGAAGTTAGTCAGTTACGGCTACCTCTCATGGAAATGGTCATATGTGAATGACTTACTTGACGCAATTGAATCCCAAAATGATATCTAATATAATCCACATACTTCCTTCATATTTGTTTCTTCAATTTTTTATTTGACAAATAATGATCTTGAAGAAGCTTTCTTCAAGGAATTAGATTTAAGGAATAATACCTAATCGAGGTCCTTCTTGAAATCTTCTCCATCTACCAACACCAATAGGAAATCTTTCCCTACTGTCCCATACAAAGTTAAGTCTACAATCTCGAGATATGATGCCTTTATTGTGACAAAGGTGACATTCACTATCGAGCTTCAATATTTGCAGATATGGATAAGGTATTATTTTGATGTGTCCCACATGTCTCCATCTAGGTACAAGAAAATATCCTCTATACCTAACCACATCATTGGTCCAACAATCTTATGCTTTATCTACAAACTTTTTGCATGAGAAATAATGACCAAAAAACTTATTTTGATTCTTGGATATGGAAGGAGATCTCGATCTTCTGAAGTTTCTTCTTAAAGGATCCATGTTTCATATTTGTTAAACCCTTGCATGAGCCATATTTACTTAATTATTTCCAAAACCTATTCCATTGTATATTGTGGATTCTTAGTGATGAACCATATTCATTGTCTTTCCTTCATCAATTTTTTTGTGGATCCTTTCTCCTCATTTTGATTCCTTGTGTTATTCTCTTTTCTATAATTGTTTTTAAAGTTATTGAAATGAAGATGCTTGACATACTGAACTACTTGCCTTGGGTATTCAAGTGAGTTATTTTTTTACGCTATAAAAGTCTTATCAATCTTCTTGGGATGTATTTCAGTTGATGATCTTGGTGAATCATTGTGTTACATGTCATTTTGTTGCATTAGGAAAATGACCATCAGTTTGGATCTTTCCCTATGCACGAATGTGTCCCAGAGCATTCCCCTGCAAAGTTTGAATTCAAATTATCCCAAATGACGTGGCTTTCCTAGATCCCATGGTAAAAAAAAACCTTATTTTTGGCTACCTGCACAACTCCCTAGTTAATTTATGCGCATACGCAGAGAATACCATTATGAGTTGTGCATAAGTAAGCATTGTGTTACACTTGACCTGCGAACATGACTTAATGTATGTAAAACTAAAAATTAAAGTCTAGAAGAATTATTGGTGGCATATATCCCAACCAACAAGCTTCAAATGGTTGTCTATTTAGTACTGATCCCTCCCATCATGGAGAAACTCCCTCTTTTTGTGGAATCCCTATCCCACCATTAGTAGATCTCATCCCTTGGAAAATGGATCCCAAATTTCCCACTCTTGGCCTATAAATCTAACCCAGACCCAAGGATCAAAAAGGATTGTTGGAAGTAGGCTTATGCTACAGATTAAGGTTGGAAGCCTATTCATTCAAGGAGAGGGTTGGAGATTGTCGGAAGGGACTTACAACATCAACGCTACATGGTTGTAAGGTTATTCTTCATTTTATTAATACAAGGCAATTGTTCTTTCTCAATTACATCTCTATTGATATAATTTGTAGGATTCCTTGATCACCTACATAGATTGTGATTGCATATTGATTAGTTTATGGTATATATTTAGTTAACTAGTCCATTTATCTCATGATTATATATTGGATGATTTGATCTCTGGTTTGTTTTTGTCAATTTAGATCTCCTTTAGTATGTCATGGAGAAGTCATAGGAAGTGACAAGAAGATATCTAAGGCATTAAGGAGAAGATGAATGAGAGCTCTAAAAGGGACTTCATCAATCATTTTGTTTAAATGGTAAGTGGCATCTATCATCATATTGGTTTATGTCAATCATAGTCTAGAGAAAGGTAGCAATTCCTGATTTTTTGTTACTATGTTTCTTTGAAGACTAGGGAGATCGCTCTTGCCTCCAAGAGGAATAAGTCCACATAACGAATTTGTGAATCCACTATGGATTCATCTCACTCTCCATTAGTTTTCTTGTTTGACATTTTGAACCTCTCGTACAAGCCTTCCTTGACTTTCTGGAAAGATTAAAATTTTGAATTTTGGCTTGGATTTGACTTGTTTTTATTTTTTTGAAAAATTCCCCAATGTGTGCACTTAAGTTTTAGGCATAATTCACATATATACAAACTTATCTTTTAGAAACAAAGCGTATATGCATTAGTTTCCACTGGAACCTGTGCACATACCTGAAATTTTTAAAAATATCAGTTTAATCCTCATCTGGTCCAAAAAATTTGGTTTTTCCTGTCAATCTACACTTGTTTGTACCTTATTTGAATGATTGTCAGTTCGGCTGAGCGTTATGGAAATATCTACTTGTGATTGTATTGTTTTTGAAAATTAGGCTAAGGTCTTATCCGATGAATGGTCGATCCGATGAATGGTCTTGTTTTCTTGTGCTATTGGGAAAAGTGAAAATTTGAAATTATTTTCAATATTCAAGTGATTTGAAATTGGATATATACATCTTAGGAAAAGGGTTATAGTGGGATTTAGAGTTTTTGTTTATGTTTCAGTTGAAAAAGCGAAATACTATTTTCTTACTTCAGAGAGATTTTCATTGAAACACAAAGACTACATTATCATTTTTTACTGCATTAGGATTTGTGTCGTCATAATTTCATCAGTTTCACATACATTTCCTTTGAGTAAATAACATCTCTTAAAATGAATGTTAATAAAATTCATGTAGAAAGTTTTATTTTTAAGGATCTTTCCACCTACAATATATCAGGTTGTATGGATTTGGAATAGGGATGGGAGTTAAATTTCTAAAGCTACAAACAAACATTAGTGTCTTGTGATAGGGAGAAAAATCCATTAATTGCAATTTTTCTCTGGGAAGCTCCCCTTACGAAGGAGTCAAGCACAAGACCATATCGGACCCAGTGAAGTGATCAATCCCACTTCATTTGATATGATAGAGTGATTTACACATACTAAAAATGATGTTGAAAGGTAATTGGGAGTCACTTGGAGGTAAACCTCAGATTAATCATGTTGAGGAACTTTCAAGGGGATTGAGCTTTGTTACTTTACTCTTGCATGTACATTTGATCTACAACTCTCCCTCTAATTTGAATTGTTTTACATGGTAACCTTGCTAACCATATTCTTATGGATTTGCCCAAGGTGACATCGAATAGGAAGTCTCTGTTGTACCTGGAATAAACGTTGGCTAGACTTACTTGGAAATTTTTGGAGGGTATTCTTCATTCGAGATGGCATAAATGAAGTTTAATTGCACCATATTGTGTACATTAAGTAGGTTCTCAATGTAACTGGTTCCACTCACTCTGTCTATAGACACTTTTCACTTTGATTTTGTGACGTTGGATTTCATCACTAACTAGTGATTTCATTGTGAAAATCTTGTTTGCATGGTTTGAATCCTTAGATTTTTTAGCGTGTGTTAATTTTTTGTTTTGAAGTTTTAGAGACCTTAAGATTGGATTGTGAATATTGTTTGATTTTGTGATAAATGTTCATCCTAGATGAATCACCAAGGCAGTCACATAGAATGCAAGGTAAACCTCCTGAATACACACCTAATCAATTGGAAAAGATAAAAACTTAAAGGTCAAATTCAACAAGATCTAAAGCCTTAGAAGAACCTGAAACATAAAAAAATTTACAATATGAGACAATAGAAACCAAAGTGAATCCATCGCAAGAAATAGAATCAAGCCTAGTTCACTATGGCTCATAGATTATCGAAGTAGTTAAAACTGAATCTGATATTGGTGAAGTTTTAGATACTGAACTGACTGAACCAAATGTAGAAGAAGTTGAGTCTAAAGTTTCTCAAATTGAATAACTTTCGGCTATTATAGCCCCTACTCCTAAGTCGTCTTCACCTCAAAGGAAGCTGATAATTATGATTGGATTACCACCTGAGTTAATTCGCATTGAATATATTACTGGAAACGAATAGACATAAACACCTCATTTTTCATTTACCGGTAATGAATCTTTTGACCCAAGAGTTCCTTTCTCTCCTATCCAACTTGACCTTTGGTATTCTACCACTTTGAGCTTTTTAGGTCAAAATTTTTCACTGCTACTCATTCCTTTTTATTAACTAGAAAGAACTATGTCATAAATTCCTATTGGGAGCCAACCCATTGATTCATCTATGTTTACCAACTCCCTAGAATCACTATTGTATGGTGGTCCATCAGTTGCTCCTGGATACCAGTCACTTACTGGGACTTTTTTAGGAGTTGCTTCTTCTCCCCAAACTTCTACTTAGTCATCTAATTTATATACATCTACTATTCAGAGCATGACTTCCATGCCTGAAGAACTTACGACATCAGACCAACAAATTCATATGGTATCTAGTAACTCAAGTAACCCTCAAGTAACCTAAATTGGTTTTTATTAACTACCTGGGGGGAAACTACCTTATCCTCCACCTGGAGGACAACCTATTGTTGGGGTTCAACCTTTTACTAGAACTTATGGTTAGATGCCTTGACCTAATCTAGGTCAGCCTACACTAAATCAACCTTTGCTTAGTACTCGTTACCCTGGGATGGACACTATTTGGAATCCCACTTTTACTTAACAGTACAATCCAGTTTCTCTACAAGTGCCGCTCTATCAACCTGTTGAGCCTAGCTCCTCCCAAAGGCATGCTTCAGAAATCAACTTTCAACCCACATGTTAAAGTTGCACAAAATTACAACATTGTTGAATACATGGCTACATCTCCTTCCGCAATATTAGCTCTGGAGGTGATGCAAACATGCTCAACACAATGAAATGTTTTATGTTTAGCCATAGGAACTATTGATCTGCAATATTCTAACCTAATTATATTTTATCTTGAGATTCATATCCCTAGACTCCCTCATCAACTAGTCATCCAGATTCCAATTTTTGTTAAAACTAGACGATTGTTTCGCACAGTTGTTGACGAAGGAGCTTCTACGTGTATTATGTTGATTCCTTGTTGGAAATATTTAGGTTCACCAACCAAAAATTAGTCACCTACCACTCTAAAAGCCTTTGATGGAAGAATTTTTCATCGTTATTGAATCCTGAATGATCTTCCCATAGAACTAAAGGGTAAAAAATTCATGATCGAAGTTGAAGTTTTTGATGCTCAACTCGATTACAACCTTATGCTTGGTTGAAGTTGGACCTACACTATGTCAACAATGGTCTCATCAGTTTTTTGAATGATACAATTTCCTCAGAAAGGGAAAATTGTCAAAATAGACCCATTGTCTTACTACACATCAGACCCTAACACTACAGGTAGCATAACTTTTATTGGAAAAATGAATTCTCTTTATGAGCATATTTTTGTTGGTCTACTCAAAGACTCATTTTTGATGAGAACCTTTGCGCTCCCTCCACCGAATTTTCCTTCTAATCTTGCTGAGGTTAACATGATCACATCAAGCACGATGGAATGTTTTTATTTGTGGATAGTGCCTTAGAGTCTGAATTAGCCTCCTATGGAAATGAAATCCATTTAATCCCATTTGCATTGGCTAATCAGGCAGTTTAATTATTTTCCAACCTATCATCTTATGATATTGGTCGAGTGAATGCAATCAATTATGATTATTCTCCTTTACCTTGGTTAGAACCAATTTTACTCCCTGATCCTTTCAACTATACATTTCCAACTAATGAAAGTATTATGGAGGTCATGAATTTAAATGAAATGCCATGGAAATATTACCATCATAGGTATTTTTTATACTTAAACCTGATAAAATCGAGAATTAATTTTCAACTATGTTTTCGCCTGAGATAGTAGATAGTGCAAAATCGCCCATTTTAGTTTTCCAAGTTGAGTTCGAAAGGAATTTGGAAAATATATCTATAATGATTACCATTGACATCTCAATCAAAATAGGAACTACTGAAAATATCCACATAGGTGCCTCATTCTCATTCGAAGAAATTTGAACATATAAGGTCCTATTTCAAGAATTCAGTGACATTTTTTCCAAGTCCTATGATGAAATGCAAGGAATTGATGCAAGAATTGTTGTACACGAGATTAAGACTTACCCAGATGAAAAACCTATCATAAAATGATTACGTCTGGTGCATCCATGAAAGGATGTTACAATTAAAATTGAGGTCGAGAAACTGCTCAAAGCAGGTTTCATCTACCTGGTTCCCTTAAATTATTGGGTGTCCAATATTGTACTTGTTAACAAGAAATAGGAACCATTAGAGTATGTGTCGATTACAGGGATATCAATAAGGTGTATCCAAGGGAATATTATCCTACTCCCTATATTGATCAAATCATTGATGAATGTGCTGGAAATGAAATGTTTTCATTTATGGATGGATTTTCTGGATACAATCAAATTAGCATACTCCCAGCTGATCAACACAAAACTGCATTCATTTGTCCATGGGGGGATTTTTATTATTGAAAAATCCCATTCAGTTTGAAGAAAGTTGGTGCAAATTTCAATGATCTGTGTCTTATGCATTTCACGATATCAAGCTTATTGTGCAACCTTATTTGGATGACTTTCCAACTCATTCACTAAGACAGGAAGACCATCCAATGCATTGGAGAGTGATCTTTATTAGATGTCGTCATTACAATATTCACTTGAATCCACACAAGTGTGATTTTTTTGTGCAATTCGGTTGATCACCAGGATTTTTTGTTTCAAAGGAGGGTATTCATTTCAATTTGTCAAAGGTTGAGACTATTCTAAATTTTAATCCTCCTTCCAATCTCCACCAACTCCAAATTTTGCAAGGGAAGGTAAAATGTCTATGCCGATTAATCCAAAACTACGTCGAGTTGACTAAAGGTTTTACTTGACTGTTGAAAAAAGGCATCTCATTCATTTGAGATGAAATGGCTCAAAATGCCTTTGATGCACTTAAACATGTGTTGACCCATACATCGATGTTGCATCCTCCTGATTATCATCGAGACTACTTTTTATACTTAGTTGCATCTGATGTCACTATTGGCATGTTCAAGAAGACAAACCAAAGGAAGAGCATGTGATATATTACTTAAGCAGAAATTTGACCAAAACTAGAGCAAAATATGCACATGTGGATAAATTGGCCTTGGCCACTGTTCAAGCTATCCAACGTTTTTGTCACTATGTTTTATTGTGCAAAACTACTATGATTTCCAATTACAACCCCATGGTTTACATTCTTACCATACAATTTCTAGGGGGCAAGTATTCCAAATGGATAATAATCCTAAAGGAAATCGATTTGAAATTCATTAAATCTAGATCTAAGAAATCACTAGCATTTGTTGAATTATTATGTGACTTTCCCCTTGCTGAACAGAAAACATGGTAGAGGATGCTCTTCTAGATGAATCTCTCTTTTTTATTAGTACTTTAGATCCCTAGTATGGAGATATCATCATTTATCTTCAGAACTAGACATTTCATCCAGAACTAAGTCGAACTGATTGTCATCGTAGCCAGTATCCATCCCATCAATACCATATTGTTGGTGATACACTCTATCATCGTGGTACCGATTCTATCTTCATAAGATGTTTAACTCACAAGGAAGCCACAAAGGCATTAAATGAATTCCATTCTGGAGCTTTTGGTAGTCATATGTCAGGGTTTGCCATTTCTCAAAATATGTTGCACGCACGATATTTTTGGCCTTCTATGTTCAAATACTATATAACTATAGTATAGAAATGCCATAATTATCAAATCTATGATAAAAAAAATGCATGCACATCCAGCTCCTCTTCACCCAATCATTTTTTTCGGTCCTTTTGCTAAATGGGGCATTGACTTTTGTTAGAAAATTATATATTTAGAGCAATGGAACACATAAAATATTGCAAAAATATAAACACAGAAAACGCATAAAACAAGAGAGGCACATATATATGTGGTTCACCCAGTTTGGGCTATGTCCATAAAGAAACAGTTAGTCCTTCCTTTTATATTATCCAACAAACTGAATAGATACAACCTACAACAGATCCACTATAATTTCCTCTTCGCTCTCAATCACCTCTCTCTTCCACACTTAGAATACAATTATACATTGATGCAATACAATTCCCTCATATATAGCACAGGTTTCCTTCTAGGGAAAAAAAACCCTAAATTAAACATAACTTCTATCGTTAGATCTCCACCTAATGAACAACCCAGATTGACTACAAAATTACAACATTTTACAAGGAAATTTTACATCTATTTTTAGCTTTGGGGGTGTTATCCCCAATCCCTCGCCAGGGGGGTGCCCTAAAGATTGATGTCGCCCCTTTGGACCCCCCCTGTAGCGTATATTTTATGGTCGGCTTTGCCACCCCATTACGAACTGGGGTGCAATGTAGCGATACCTTTCAATACAGAAGATAATCAAGCTCCACACCCAAAAACTTTGTTACATGTAACCCTCACTCGATTGGGGGACATGGGTACATTATTTTTGCAGTAGATTATTTTATGAAATGGGTCGAGGTGATGCCTACATATAAGAATGATGTTAAAACAACATCCATTTTCCTTTTCAACCATGAATTTTTTTGGTTTGGAGTTATAAAAGCTATCATCATGGACCATGGTAGCCATTTTCAAACTTTATGATAACTGATCTTACCACGAAGCTAGGCCTACATCATGATAGTTCTACTCCATATTACCCACATGAAAATGGCCAAGGAGATGCCATTACTAAGGTTTTAACCACCATGATTAAATGGAATATTAGGAATCATAATTGAGATTGGAATCTAATGCTTTATCCAGCCTTGTGGGCATACTATACCACAACAAAAATTTTGATTGGTTTTACTCCTTTCCAACTCGTTTATGACATGGAAATGATTCTACTAATTGAATGTGAGGTATTGTCTTTATAATTGGAAATTGAATTATTACCAGCCACTTCTGCCAAAGAAGAATCTTTCATGTACTTTGAACGTCTCAATGAGACTCGTAGTAATGTTGCATTAGCTAGCAAGGCCCAAAAGAAACGATTTGAAGTTCATTATGATCAAAATGTCAAACCTCATTCATATGTAGAGAGTGATTTAATCTTGGTCTATGATCAAGAGCATGATAAGTTAGGCGTCGGTAAATTTGAGCCTATATGGCATGGCCCTTATGTTGTAAAACATGCGACTAGAAAAATGGGCCTATGAACTAGTTGATTATGACAGAATTGCTTTGGGAAAGGCTAGAAATGGTCTTTACCTAAATAAATAATATGCTTAGATTTTTAGGTGAAACATTTGTATATTGTCGTACGATAGTTTACGAGTGGCAGTTTTTAGCAGCTTTTTACTATTTTTTGTTGCTTTTGTTGCTTATCTTGTGTTACACTTGATTTTCAGATGTTGACACTCCCTCAAGATTACATTGGCTTCGTTGATGACACTGGTTATAGTACTCAAAATTTATATTCTGCAACCTAGGTCATTTATTCGCCCATAGATGAGTTAGTTTCTATTCATGGGATATGCCTCAGTCGAATAACAAACAATATTGCAGAATATAACGCAATGATTAAGATATTATTTGATGTCATTGCATTTGGAATTTTTCGGTTGATCATTAAGTTAGATTCACAACACATAGTATTGTATTTGAATGGTGTTTATTCAGTTATAAGTGCTTCCATGTTAAGGATGTTTTTGCAGGTTTGTCTCTTGGAAAGAGAATCTGATTATATTGAGTATAAACATATTATGAGAAATTTAAACACATTAACAAGTGCATTAGCTATTTATGTGTTATATTGGCACCTGTAAAACATTTGTAATATAAATCAATGCAATATTGATCCATATATTATACAAGATAGATTGAAATAGAAGTTGTATATTTCATTAGATAATTGTATGTAAAAAGTGTGGCTTTTACAAAAATGTCATCCAAAGACATGAGGCTCAATGGCCTTTATTTTCCGAACATGCCAGTACATCATCAAAAAAAAAAAAATCTAGCCCTAAGACTAGTGACTACGCATGATGGTGATCATCATATCATACAATAGCAAGTGCCACGTGTCCTAGAAAATGACTAGTAGGACCAGGAACCCCCGCAGTGTGCCTCTGATAACTGAGAGATAGGTCATCTACCATGACATTTGGAATATCCAAAGTCAACCTCTAAGGGTTGTGCTCTATCTCTGTCAATGCCTCTGTTGCATCTAGGTTCGACTCTATGGGAGCTACTGGCTGCTCACCATGCCTATCATATTTATACAATACAACTAGTCTCATTGGGGCCACATCTACATGATCATTTTAGAAAATTAGTTTTTAATGCCAAAAAATAACAAAAAATTGAAAAATGTTAAAAATCCACCAAAGTATGAAGTTTTACCTATGTTAACCCACTGCATTCTTGGAGACAGACGCATGTTTGGATTGCTTGTGTAATCCATCCTTGAGTATGGGAAATCCTCAATCATGATGATTGGGTTTTCCAACCAATCAAAAAATCCAGGTGCATATTTGATCGTTGGTCCTTGGCCACCTCCATGGTGTGCCATAAGTGTGACGTATTTAAGCATCTGAGGGTCCCAGGGTCCTCCTCTCTCTATAGCTACTTGTGAAGCGAGAAGATGAATTTTCTCTAGAGAAAATGAGATAACAAAGGCACCATACCCAAAGTGTTTTAGTCTTCCTATTCTAATTCTAGCCTTTTTCTCTTTGAGATTGGAAACTATAGCCTCACTCTAGTTGAATATAGTGGGTTGCAAACACTCCACGACATTTCACATCTAAGCCTTTGTGAGTAAATGAAGAATTACACAACTGCATAGTCATGCAATAGCAAACTTGATGGCTTTCAAAGGAAGCCGACACATGGTCTTAATGTCAATTATCCCAACTTTGAGAATAGCTCCATTAGTACAATGTTTTATCAAATAGGTGGCATTGGTTTTTCCACCTCGCCTATGTTGAAATAGATTGATTTCCACCACACGGTGTGGTAATCCTATTAGGAAGTAAATTTCATCAACATCAATGACAATTCTATGGTCTCCGACTATGGAACGTTCTTCTTGAATGTTCCACTTGCCTGCCTTCCATTCAAGCAAGTCTAATTGGGCTTTCATGTCCAGAATGGTGGAAAAATTGTACAAGCCACAATTTCTCAATGCATGTATAGTTTCTGGATGGTTTAATGCAACTATGTCTTCCTCTTCATGTTCATGCTCTATCCATTCCATATTTTTCGATAAAAAACCCGCAAACAAACATAAGAGATAATCATAAGCAAACATAGAAAAATTTAGCAAGAAATTTGGGTGACTTTCATGATAAATTGTTTTCCCTCAGTGCTATGCGTAGACATTATGATGAAGAGTTTGAATGTGTGCGAATATCTCCTTAGAAACCGCACACATCACTTTTTTATTTTTTAAAAATTCAGTCGATGTGTGCAAGCCCGATAAGGGCGACCTGTGCACATCGAGGGCGATTTTCATTTTTGAAACCCTCCCCAAAAATCCAAAAAACTATGGTGAAATGCTAAATAAAAAAAATGAAAACAAAGATCTCAGAGAGATAATCTACCTGGAAAAGTCGACCCCTGATTTAGGCCAAAAGTTTGTCCGAAATCCGCCTTTGAAGTTTCTAGTGAAATTGACCTCTATCACTCTTAAAAGGTTAAAAACACAAATGGTAAAAAAAATTACTTTTTGCATTTTTTAAAAGTTTTTTAGGCCTATTTAATTTTTTTTTTTCCTATTGACTTTTTAAATCCAAATATATGGTGTTTTTCACTTTATTTCTTAGAATTATTTTGAGCGTGAGTGTGCAGGTTACAAGTTATTTATGGGAACAGATAATTTTGGTATTGAGTATATTTTTATCAATTTTTTGAACTCGATAAAACTTACGAAAAATAAAAACTCTGGAGTTCTATTTACACCCTTTTCAAACTCTTTAAAAATGAAAATATCATCGAGTACTTGATTGTTCGAACTCGTAAAAGTAAATGAACAACCATCTATTCTGTATAAGTTTACCCCTTTTATGGACTAAACCAAAATATTTACGAAAAGGTATATGTTGACTAATTGTGGTCAATAGAGTTCTCTCTCGCATTATTTTACCCTTTTTCAGGCTTGAGGGACTAAATTTACGAAGAAGAACACTCTGGTGTTTACTTGTTTTTTTCTCCTGACTCCCTAAAACTGAAAAACATGAAGATTTACTTTCTCCGGGCTCATTAAAATTTACGTTGAAAGAGTTGAACTCATTTTATTTTTATGTCTTTTTAAAATATTTAACCGTGAAAAATGACATTGAGTTACCCCTTCACTGGACTCATAAAATTAAAATAGTGCATGACTTGTTAAGCATGACAAGTCCAAACCACTCCTTCTTATGGTTCTTTAAAAATACTTTGGAGGACTCGTTCGAAGGATGAGCTTACAGGAAAAGCATATGTTATCCTCCTCAAGATTGTAAAAAATAAAGAGGTACTTGCGAGTTATGGTGGTTGAAAAGTGAGAAATAATCTTTGTTTTGTATTTGTAAAATGCAATATGTCACTCTTGAATGTGACACTCTGTTACTTTTGTGTCCAGGTTGGGAAATCCATTTGCTACTCAGTTTACCATACCTCATTGAAAGTCTTTAGTTGGTATGGGTTTTCCTTTTTGAATCAAATTCTTCCAAGTCATCATGTCATGTATTGATATGTTTAAGAGAAGTCCAACCTTAGTCAAATTACTTTGCCAGTCATATCCTTCAATTACATCAACCATCCCTGAGTCAGTCCTAGATTACTCCAAATTGTTGTTCTTCAAACCTTGAAATATGTTTCATGTCGTAGGTCCTCCTACAATGGGTCACTTCCTATTGACTTCAACTCATTATCTAGGAAGTTGATCTAGAAACATTAAGTACCTTAATGCCTGCATGCCTTAATGGTAGGTTTCTCACCTTCGATGATAGGTTCTCATCATTGACCTTCAATCAAAATATTCTATGAGTGTTCGACATCAACACACATATTCGCAATTCATAGATTGTATTGGAATTACCTTGAGAGAAATTGGCATTATTGGTGTCTTCTCTTTCACTTGTTAACAATTCACATAATTGATTGGTAATCAAGTTGTTTCTACCATGTTCGACTACGAGACATTTATTCGCATGGCTAGATTTGTACTATGGATTGAGAGATGGAGATCAAGACTCTAGATCTAGTTTCATCCATCTAGGTTGTGTAGAGTTATTAAATATTCATTATTGTAAAAATATATCCATTGATGGTTGTTTCCATCCCATGTCATCTACTGACATGGATCTTCAGATGTATTTCCATACTGTACTTTGAGACATTTATGTTCTAAGTATGGGAATGCCTATCTCAGCAATGATATTATATATTGCATTGTAAATTTTGTTTGATTGTTTTAGGTCTCCTACTACAATCTCTAACCGAAACCTTGGCATGATAAACCACTTCAGTTATCAAAATATCTCTTTTGACTTTTCACTTTAGGGGCCAAACTGTTAGATGTCATTTTTTTGCATTAGGAAAATGACCGTTAGTTTGGATGTTTCACTATCTACAAATGTGTCCTAAAGCATTCTCCTACAAATTTTGAATCCAAATTATCCCAAAGAAAGTGGAATTTGTGGATCCCATAGTACAAAACCCTATTTTTGGCTACCTACACATCTCCCTAGTTAATTTTTGCACATATGTAGAGAAGACAATTATGAGTTGCGCATAATTACGCATTGTCTTACACTGTGACCTGCGAACATGAATTAACTCATGTAAAAATAAAAAGTAAAGTCTATAATTATTGTTGGTAGCATTTATCCCAACCAACAAGCTTCAAATGGTTTCCTATTTAGTACCGATCCCTCCCATCATGGAGCAACTCCCTCTATTTATGGAACCCCTATCCCACCATTAGTGGATCTCATCCCTTGGAAAGTGGATCCCAAATTTCCCACTCTTGGCCTATAAAGATAACCCAGACCTAAGGATTAAAAGGGAATCTTGGAAGAAGGCTTATGTTGTAGGATTAAGGTTGGAAGGCTATTCATTCAAGGAAAGGGTTGGATATTGTGGGAAGGTACTTGCAACGTTAAGGCTATTCTCCATTTTATTAATATAAGGCAATTTTTGTTTCTCAATTACATCTCTATTTATATAATTTGTAGGATTCCTTGATCATATACATATATTGTGATTGCATATTGATTAGTTTATGGTATATGAATAGTTAACTAGTCCATTTACTTCATGATTATGTATTGGATGCTTTGATCTCTTGTTTGTTTTTGTCAATGCACATCTCCTTAAGGATATCATGGATAAGTTGTGGGAGGTGAGGGAAAGATCTATGAATAATCAAGGAGTAGATGAATGAGAGCTCTGAAAGTAACTTCATCAATCATTTTGTTTAAATGGTAAGAAACCTTTATCATAATATTGTTTCAGGCAATCTTAGTCTAGAGAAAGGTATCAATTCTTGATTGTTTGTTACTAGGTTTCTTTGAAGTCTAGGGAGATCACTCTTATCTGCAAGAGGGATAATTCCACATAACACATTGATTTTGAATGCCTCACATTCTTGATAGCCAAGACTTGTCTTCATAAGACCTCTGCATGATAAGAATATGATCTAGATATTTTTCCCCTTGCTTAATTTTGAATTAAGTTGCTCCAATTTTCTCTTAAAGGAAAAATTCCTCTTCCAACATTTCACATATTTGTTCCTTCTGATTTAGTTGTTTCGACATAAATTCTTTTACCCTTTTTTCTTCTTCTAGTTCAACTTTGAGAGAAATGATAGTGTCTTCATTTAGACTGTTCTCTTGAAGTTGTTGCATCAATTGGATTTCTCTTTTCCCGAGAATATTGATTTCCTTTAATTCACTTTTAAGTTATCCTTCAAGCTCCACTTCCACTACAGATTCCTCAACCTCAAGTATGAATAATATTTCATTGCTTTCTTTATTGGTTTCACTTGCATTTTTTTCATTGTCACTTTGTTGCTTTGAGTAAAAGTTATTTTTCTTTCTTGTTTAATTCTTATTTTGATACTTGGGTTTGAATATTAATTCATCACCACATTCACTCATCTTAGCATAAGGACATTCAGATGCATAATGACCAATTGTTCCACATTAAAAACATTTGAAAGTAAGATTACCTTTAAACTTATTAGCTCCTCTTTTGAGATTTTGAACAAACTTGGATTCTTCTTCATTGGAGTTAGAGTCTTCTTGATCTATCTTATTTTTCTCTTCGTTCGCTACCTCGACTCCTGCGTTTTCTTCCTTGATTTTTAACATATACACAAAAATATTTCCATGAAATTGATCTACTGTCATCTTGTCAACTTCTATGAGTTCCTCGACGATGATACTTTAGGATTGAATCTTGATGGGAGTGATCTCAAAACTTCTCAAACAACATAACTATTAGATAAATCTTCACCAAGACCTACATTGGACTTAAGTATGTTTTCTACACAAAAAAAATATGAAGCAATATCCTCATCACCTTCCATCTTAAAACTTTGAAATTTTCCTCTAAGAGCTTGCAATTAGACTTCTTTAACTTTCTTCTCACCTTCATAATAAGTTTGAAGTTTCTTAACATTGCATTTCTTTGAAAAATTCTGACTCTGTTAAGCCACTTAGGATATCATGCTTCAATTGTGCATTATATGTGTAAATTTCCTTCTCTATTGCATCCATTGAAATGGTAGTTAGAATTTTATATTTTGTTTACAATTGCCAAAAAAAATTCTCCCGAACAGATGACATATGTCTCCATCCTTGTCTTCCAAAATGTATAATTGGTTCCATAAAACATTGAGGGTTTCCCCACTATTTTGGTAGTGGCCCTTTCTTGTTGATCTTCGAACTTCCATTAGTTAGCTATTCCTGAAGGCACCTTCTCTGATTCCACTTATTGGCCTAAAAGTCACACTAAGAGGGGGGGTTGAATTAGTGTGAAGAGAATTTTACAATTTCACAATATTTATTAATGATATATTCATTTAGTAGTGATCATAAGCATTATATCACCATTTATGACAATACATAACAATATAAGTAGCATAATTAGAAACAACACAAGAAGACATCACATCAGAAGGAGACACAAATTGTTTAGGTGGAAACCCAAATGTGAGAATATCACCAACTCTTATTATGGTCGGTCTTCAATTATTTACATCAATTTGTAGGCTTCAACCTATAGAAGGAAACTACACCCAAAATATGTAGGTTTCCACTTGTGATAGACTATGACTTGATTGAGGCACTAACCTTGAATATGAAATCAACTTCTCACTATAGGCTACAACATGATTGAGGCTCCAACCTCAAGGATGAGTAGGCTTCAACTTGATTGAGGCTCCAACCTCCTTCCTAATGGACCTCTATTTCATATCATTTTCAAACTAGATCTAGCTCCATCATATATCATTGAATCTAAATATTGAGGGATTGCCACTAACTGTAATCACAACCTGAAAAAATTACCACTACCATAAACATTGTCATTGTACCAATCACAATCTATGAAATAAAATTTGAATCCACTGCACCACCATTCAACCTACAATGACTACACTTTTTCATCAAAGTGTCATATCAATCACTTGTGCTAGTTGTCATACTAATACCTAGAATTTGCTTCAACCAAACTTTAATCTGGTCATTAAAATCCTTCCTCGGAACTTGTTAACTTCATATCCAAAACACCTTCAATATGCTCATAGACCTTAAAAAATGAATACAAAGGATTTTGGTCATTAAATAAGAGTCAATTCAACATCAAACCCATCTAGTTGCATCCATTTCTGACCTTTGATTGCCTAGATTCTTGTTTAATCAAATTTGGATCAATATTGGCTCCAAAAACTCAAAACAACCAAAACATATTATATAAATAATTAAATGTTCTATAAAATTCTTATTTCTAGGCATTTTCAAAAGATCGTCGAATTCTAATACAAGTCGCTGGAAGGTGTAAAATGTGCAAAAAATTGGTCGAATATACATAAAAACACCAACATGTTCACCACTGCATGTTAAATTCTTGACCACCCATACACTATACCAATAACTTACCAACTATTTTCCCAGTGTGCCTTGGAACACTATGTGACACTCTTTTACTTATAGTGGTATTATTACATTCAACAAACCCCATCAATTCTCCAATACTCTGTAGCTTAGTGCACTTGTTCTCATATGCTGTGACTTTAGAATTAGGGGCCATGTGGCCCAATTGTACTGAGGCTCATCCCTGTGGCTTTGGAATACATGGGATATGGTTCAGGGCCACTTTGGCCTATCCTCCATTTATACACATAAATGACATTAGAATAAGGTTGTTGTCCAATTCATTTACAAATGTAGTGGCTTGGCGACTACCAGATCCAAAACCTCATTACATTAAAAAATTGCCATGTTGGCATGTCCACTTGGATCCAACTAAAAAACTGAACTACTTCCACAAATATAATAAATTATATGAACCATAAAAATGTCCTACATACCTAAATTCACTAAGTTGGATGTTTAAATCCTTTGTGATGAAAATGACCCATTAACAATGTTTACTTGGAATAGAAAAAAGGAACTTTATCACAAACAACTTGAACTAATCCATATTCTAATTGATACGAATAAACTACCATATCGTTTTGTGCTTAAGGAATCAATTGCAATATATTTATATTGTTTGGGACATGAAAGAGCTGAACACATTCGTTCCTAGGAATTCATATTTTTAACCAATTAAATGACTAGGTTGTCACTTCTAGAGCCCACATGACCGTGCCAATATGACATGGAACCTAGGGTCATTGTTCATTTTCCTGATGACATCATCATTACATCATCAAGCCATGTGGAAACCTGTGAGGGGTGCCACATGTAACTTTTTTTGGCCCTTTCACCAATCCAAATGGTCATTTGTCATTACCACGTGGCGACTTCTAGTGATGCCACATGTTGACATCAAAATTGATGCGTCCTTCCATGTTGTCTTTTCTACCACATCATATCCTATAGACACATTCGTTGCATCCACATTGTTTACCAATAATATCATGCCACATGGTGCAATTCTATTGGGTGATGAATCTATGTTAAAGGTCATGCAACTATATTATCATCCATCATCCAATCTAACATAGTTGATCCTGAAATGACTGATTACCAAGAAGGCATGCACAATTCAACATGACTAAATGGCATGCATGTTTGATGAGATTCATCATTGATCAAAATAATGAATAATAGGTGCACCCAAGATATGTGCATTGTTTAACCCTTTAATTTTTGGGTTTGGCCCTATAGTCTGGCCTTTCAATTTTTTCCCAACTAATACTAATTTTTAATTGGCAATAACATCTCATATGGGAGGAGTTTTTCTGAGAAAGATATAATATTGGAAAGGTATTGATGAGCTCTATGGAACCATTCTATTTGTAATATATTTTGAGCATCATAACTTCATAAAAGATTTTAATAACTTCGAGCACCCATATCTTCATGTAATGATACTTTGTGAAATATCAAGTTGTCATATTGTTTCACAAGAATCCCTGCCACTCCTTTGATCATCAAGGATGGTCCTATTTCTACTATCCCATGCACCCCTTTGACATCAATGACATCATGTCATCAAGGACAACACTATGTGCTACAGGTAGGTGAAATATATATACCAGATTTAGTTAGCATTACTAAGATTTTAAAAGAAGAAAAACTCAAATTTCATATTGCTTTAGTTTTTTTTTAATGACCCAGAGGAATTTGGTAGCATGCCTAACATGTAACTAATAGTAAACCTATGTGATTATATGACTTATCATCCTCTCTGTAAACTGGGTTACAAACATCAGATTTGAACCTTGGATATTTTAGTTTTTAGATTTCACATTACTTCGATCACCAATTGAGTTGCTCCCCTCCCCTAAGACTCATATTTCTTTAGATAAATAGTTGCATAATCTAAAGTTTTCATAGGACCTAATTGTAGATCCCAACAAATATTATTTAAATATTTGGGATAGTTCAGTTGATATCATTATTGATTTCAACATGCCTAATGGATAATTCTTGAAAAAATATATGAAAACAAAATAATAATATCATGAGACAAGAAACTTGTCAGAAAAGGATTTAAGCCTAATTGTATATTCACTCATATTACAAATGTTTAATGATACAAATATATATAATAAAATGATTAAAGAAACTCAAATGCTCTCACCTTGACACCTCACAAAAGATATAAACAAGGATGATAGAAAATAGGATCTAGAAACTCCATAAACATACTTAGAATAAAAATTATATCCCAAGATGTAAATTAAATAAAGATGGTATACTTAGGAATTTATGATTGTAATGTGAGAAAGAGGATAACATTCCACCCCTCAATCATATGCTTAAGGAATAATACCAAAAACTCAACATAAATTGGTCTCATATCCAAGTCTTCATGTTGAAACTTTTGAGTTGAGCCTCAATGAAAAATTGCTTGAAAACCCGCCAAAACTGAATGCTAAAAACTCCAATATGAAGAAATCATACCAAGAGAAGTGAATCTGTTGCAAGTCTGATACATCCCTAAAAATGCTTGAAAACTCAATAAAATTCCAATATGAAATGCAGAAGGATTCATCTATCCTTTGCTAGGTCCAATGACCATCCACGTGAACAAAAATGTCCATTGATTTACTCTCATCCAACATCCCAATTTCCCATTGTTGGACAATTGGCATTTTCTAAATGGTTGGTGGAACTGGATTTGTTGGCATTGATATCAACCAGACTGGCATTTATCTCAGAGTGTTGTAGGTGAGAACACCCTAAGGTATTGGGTTGAGAACCCCAACATAGCGGAGGGTAAACCACAACAAGAAATGCTCAGGCAATCAACCTAAATGCTTATTCTACTAAACTGTGTAAGAGTGTCCTTACCCAGAAGTCCTACATTTGATAAGATCCCATAGGGTGCAAACCCTCAGCGTCTCTTGATGTCTTCAAAACCTGAAAATTATTCAAATGAAACATATACTGCAATAGAAACATAAAGCATGTTCATGATATTAACTTTCAATCATATAAATAAATGAACAATTACGCATCAATGTAAGATTCATAAACGAATTATAATATAAATAGATGCATAAACACATTTAATATCGGAAATAGAAAAACATTCCTTTATTGAAGTTAGCTACAAGTAAAGTTGAGAAATATGACCTGAGTCCTTCTCCGGCTCCAAGCGGAACCGTCCTCCAGATTTGTCCTTTCCCGGCCTCAACAATCTTCCTCCATCACCAATACATGGATATCTTAAGAAAGATGAAGGATATCTCCCACAAGGAAACAAAGTTTTCCCAAAGCTTTGGGGGAGTGCAGGAGGAATAGGGATTTTGTCAGGCTTGATCAGGGATAATCTCACTATAGTATCAATATCTAATATCTTCTCCTCCCTTAAGGCCTTCCTGTAGGTTTTAATCTCGTACAAAAATTACCTGCATATGAATTCTAAAACAGAGAAAATAAACAATGCAAGAGCATAACACATAAATCACATATACACAGAGATTTTCCCCTGGATCCCAAAACCAGGACTACCAGCTTGATTTTTCATTATGTTCCTTTCAATTTTATAATACATATATATACATGTCGAAGCATCCAATACCATGGACTGAAAACCATCGCGCCCAAAACCATATGTGAAAACTATGCACAAAACCATAGGTAGGTCTGCCCACCTAATATAGGGTCCAATTTTTTTTTTCCCCAGGGCGTTGCCCTCCTCAAACCCCCTATGATCCCCCCGCTGCAAAATTGGCACAACAAGGGGGGGGCTTCATCCCCTCTCTAACCCCTTGGTTCACTAGGGAGGCTAGTTGTGGAAAGAATATAACACAACCCAACATTTCCCATGGAGGTTTATTTATACTTTTCCAAATTAGTTTTTTCAGTTGGGAAAGAGTTGGGCCACGTGAAATAGGAGGTGAGTAATAGGTAAAACCCGTGAACTCAGCACGAAATTAAGGAAATTTAATTTTTTTTTAAGTGTTTTGACATATGTATGCGGGTTGGGTATATGCTTACCCACATGTACATGCTTTTATCATAGGGAAAAGTAGCATATAGGGAATAAAACACTATTTTTTAGACTTTGGACCAAGTCTGTAAGGAAGGGTTGCCCTAGGCCATAATCAGAGCATCAGATCTACCAAGAGTGGTAAATGGTGCTATAACACAAAGGAAGTAGATGTTGGAAGTGAAGAGCATTCTATTAAGCAGGAGTCCCATGGTTGATGCGGTACTATGTAAAGAATCATCATAGTAGCAGGGTTAGTGGAGAAGAAATAAAGATATGGCTATGATGGCTTAAGAGTCCTAGAATTTGGAGGATATTATGCCTCAGAATATTGGTTCATACACTCTTGAAAATGACATAGTTTGATAGTGATTGGAGAGATATTTCCAATGATATATTGAAGTTTGCAAATGGCCTCTTGGATCAATAGATATTGTTTGTAAAAATTTGCAGATAAAAAGGTCAACATACATGGTCCCATGGCTCAAGGTTCCACATAGACTTCATATTTCGTGTGAAATCTCTTTGTTAAATAAATTTTGGGCTTGGCCATTTTTGAAGTAGGGTTGGGCCATGCAACAAACTTAAAAATTCATAAGCTGAGTCATGCATCAAAGTTTGGCAAGAGAAAAATCCCTTACCTATGTGGGACTATCTCCAAGTTAGGAGATGGGTCTAGTCAGGACCATCATAGGTAAGGATGTGCAGAAAAATGTAACAAGAGAGCAAAACCTTGAATCCCAACCCCTGACCTATGTGGGACCTGATACAGGAAAAAAAGTGGATGGATATGATCATCTCATGGTGATGTGTTGGAAGCAATGTGGCAAATGATGTTAGCATGATATGGTAGTATGGAGGACACATGGTAGACAAATTCAACATTTTTGGGTAACCTAATGGAACACATCTAGGTGACACATGTCACCATACAAAAAGTGCCACATGGCCTAGATGATGTTAGCATGACACAAGCTAATGATGTTATAGAATCTCAAAGTTCATGCCAAGGGGTTATTTTTTGAATTTTTTCTCATGTATTTGGTTTTTAGCTTTGAATGAATAGAATAGGCCAAAACAATGAAAAATGACCCTATTTGGGCCTACGGGAAAATAAAACCTCTGATCTAGTTAGGGCTACGAGAAAGTCAGGGGTCAAGGTATATTTAAGCACATAAGAAAGTAGAGAGGTCTAGCTCACGACCTCCTGAGAAACATTGAAAGGTGTGCCCAAGAGTCAGGTTGGCTGTGGTTTTCAATGTTAAATAATTTCCATACCTTTAGGTCTAGTCATGAAGTTAGAGGAAAATACAGATGCATAACAGGTGAAGCGAGCCAACCCACAACCTTCCAACCTCCCAACCAGCATTAAATGGGGGTGCACCAGAGTTTTTTCCTATATTAATGACAATTGTAGAGAATGGAGGCACAAGGCAATGAGGACCATGATTGAAAATATACTCTAATGGAGTCAATGATTACTGTCGTAGGAAAGAGACTTAGATAATAAAGGACCATGATATGTGAAGCTTGTAATTGACTTCAGAATAGCCATGCTTGAGTTGTATTGCATGCCTCATAGAATTAAATCAAGATAATAGCTTAAGGATGCCATATTAGCAGTTATGGGCTCTAGTGGTGTGTTGTAGATGGAGATGTCATGTAATAGATGCAATAACAAGATGCATCACCATGTTGTTTGTACATGAAAATTTCAATGGAGATACTCCTATCATGCACAGTCTGACTGAGAATTTATTTCTCAGTATGGAAGATACTCAGGTGGACATTCTTTGCATTAGTTGTAATGTAACTGCAATTGGATCCCATTCTCAGTGATTAATGTTGTTGTAGTGGCCTTGCACTCTCATGGAATAATAGCATAGAGAGCCATGCAAAAGTACACTTCCAGGCAATGTGTAGTAGAGACAATAGAGACAACATCAATCACAACGCAATAAAGGAACAAAATAGTGGAGAAAAGTTATGAAAAGTGGGGTAATGCATAATTGTTGAGAGTTATAGAGTGCAGTGTTGTGGGTGTGTGACTGAGCTAAGTGTCACTGACATAAGTTGTATCATAGGGTCGAGACCTAAACTAGTTGAGGAGTAGAGAGAAAATTCTGAAGGAGAATTGGGCAATTGAAAGAAAGGGATTGGTACTGGAAAAGACTAGATTTTTATTTCTAGGTATATGCATTTTCCTTTGTTTTTTAGTTTGTAAATTGTACGAAAAGTAGAACAGTGGCTAGAGTAGGTAGTTTCCTGCATTCATAATAGGTTGGTGCATTCGAGAAAGTAGTTTCCTTGATATATTAGGGGGTTAGTGCCTCCTATGAGTAGGTTCTCACAAACAAATGGATGTAGTTAAGTGGGTTCTTAATTTACATCATAACAACAAACAGATTGGTGGTTTTTTCACTTTGGGTTTCCACATAAAAATACCTGTATCAATATGTGTATGATGCTCATGTGATGAATTTTGTGTACATGTGAATGGCATATCTTCTTATTTTTTTCATTGTGTATGAATACTCTCACAAGTAACTGATAGTAGTGAAAAAAAATCAATATTTGTACTTAAATGTTTAAGAACCTCACTATTACTGATTCACCCCCCCCGTAGTAATTCCTTATTCCAACAATTAATATTAGATCCAAGTTCCTTCAGGAATAGCCTATCCACTGGAAGGTATATCCATAAGGAATTATGTCTAGAAAAAGAGTCAAGACGCCTACTCAAGCTAAATACCAATCTTTAATGGGAAAAATAGGCCTTTTGGAAAGTTATGATGGAAGCTTATCTTATGTCCCTAGGAGTAGATGTTTGGAGCTACGTACTAGTAGATTATGATGTCCTAATGTCTCTCCCACTAATGCAGATGTTAAAAAATTGTATGGAAATAATGTTAAAGCTAAGAATGTCATCCTCTTTGGCCTTATTCAATCTGATCTCTTAAAGGTTATGCACTCTAAGTCTACCAATGAAGTGTGGGTGAAGCTCAATCAAACTCATTAAGGAGATGATAAAGTCAAGCAAGCCAAAATTTAAACATTTAGAATGAGGTTTGAAAGCTTAAAAATGAGTGAAGAAAAAATCATAGTAGAATACTTCCTCAAAGTTGATGAGCTAACCAATATGATTAGAGGACTCAGTGAAGAAGTCAAAGAAGATATAATTGTTCAAAATTTATTAAGATCTCTACCCATGAGATTTAATGCCAAAATTTATGTCATTGAAGAGATGGCCGATTTAAAGAATCTCAAGATGGATCAGCTGCTTGGTACTCTCACAGTCTATGAGATGAGAGTAGGAGAAGAGAAGTCTAAACCCAAGGAGGAGGCATTCAAAGTTTCCAAGAAGGCCAAGGATCATAAAGATCATCAATATTTATCAAGCTACAAATTTGATCAAGAGATGGCTAAATTTTCCAGGAAACTAAAACATGGCTTAGGAAAGTATAAAGGGAATCTACCCTTTAAATTATTTGACTATGGAAGAGTTAAACATTTTTCGTCCAAATGCCATTACAAGGAAAGGACAAAAAAGGAAGATGATCAAAAATTTAGAAACAAATCTCAAAAACATTAGAAGAACAATTTCTTAAAAAAAAAGGGGCTCTACTCCAAGGAGGATATCTCAACACTAGATTCGGATAATGAAAAATATTTAGAATATGATTCAAATGAGTATTTACTCATGGAATTTGGAACATACTCCAAGAAACATAATACTACTGAATCTGAAGAGGAAGAAGAAGTAGCAGCACTGAATATTGAAGACGAACTCATTAATGCTCTTGATGACTTAAATAATGCCAATAAAAAGAGTAGGCAACTAAAAGAACATTTACAATGTTCTGAAGAAGGTATGTGAAACTTAGACAATGAGGAATTTATTTATCAAAAGGAAAAACTTGAAGAAGCAATTAAAGCAAAGATAGTTTAGCTCTTCTAATAAAAGAAAAATAAGGAACATGTGGGAATCTAGAAGAAGAGAACAAGCACCTAAAGCAAGAGTTGTTCAAGGTAAAGAGGGAAATGATCTCAAGAACATGCAAAGATAACATTTTGTCCTTGAAGGTGAAATTAGAAGAAGTAAAACGAAAAGAAGTTCATAATGATTTGATCCATGAATGGGAAGAAAATTGTCAAAGTCTCGAGGTAGAGGTCATCTCTCTGAGAAAAAATCTTGAGATATTAGAGACTAAGAAGGGTATAAATGAAAAGTTTAGAGAAGGAATAAGAAATCTAGATCATATTTTGAACAGTCAAAGGTCTTTAGGAAAAAAACAGGTTTGGGATACTCTAGAACACAAGAATCTTCTATTGTAAAGATGAACTTAAGCTTTGCAAGATTCTAGGAACCTTAGAGCTATGAAAAGGTTCATCAAGAAAGAATAAATGAAGACAAAAATGCAGAAATCTAGAGAGGAGCCCATCACTAGATTAATAACTCCAACCGTCACAAGGAGCCATACCAATGGAGAATGAATCAATTAGCTAGAAAACAAAGGTACCTTCATGTACAAACTCATCAACTTTCAAACTTCAGGTTGAAAGAGATGAAAAATTGAAGGATAAAATTTGAAAGAGATGAAAAATCCAGGTACAATAAGCATCAGAATTTTAGATCTCAAAACTCTCCTTTGAGAGATCAAAATCCCTTCTCTCCCCTAATGAATTATGTTGGATGCTTCAAATGTAATAATTTTGGGCACAAGGAGAGTGAATGCAGAAGTATATTTGAGTACCCATATAAATCCAAGTACACTTGGAAACCAACTTCTCAAAAGGATAAGGAGGATTGAAAACGAACATTTGGAAAGAGCATCAAATGGGGACTTGCTCTGTCAGCACATAATCAAGATAATAAATGGTATGTAGATAGTGGCCATTCTAAGCATATGACTAGGGATAAGAGAAAATTCTTGTCGTTAAAATAAAAGGATAGAGGGAACAACATCACTTATGATAGAAATTCCCCAGCAAGAATTAAGGGTAAGGACAAAGTCAGTCTTGATGTAAAGACTAAAGCCCAAAATGTGTTGTATGTATAAGGTCTCAAGAACAATTTTCTTAGTGTAAACCATATGTGTGAAAATGGCTATAGTGTGACATTTTGATCCAAATATTGTGAGATACAACATGAAAATAATGGAAAGTTGGTGGGAAAGGCAGTCAAAACTCATAATAATGTATGTGTTTGATGACTCTAGAGTAAGATGTTATCTAAGAAAGACAAATGAAACTCGGTTATGGTACAAGAGACTTGGTCATATGAATTTTGACAGTGTAATAAGAATCAACAAGATGGGAGTTGTGAGAGGATTGCAAAGACTATCAATGCTTGATAATTCAATATGAAAATCATGTCAGTTTGGTAAGTAGACTAGGACTCATTTCAAGACAAAATAATTCTCTTCATCTAGACCACTTGAGCTAATTCACACAGATATCTGTGGCCCAACTAGAGAAAAAATCCCAAGAGGAGAGGTATTTTATGTTGCTTATTAATGATTTTACCAAGGCCACTTGGATCATGCTTTTAAAAGAAAAATTAGAAGAATTTAAACATTTTAAAAATTTTAAAGCTCAGTTGGAAAATGAGAAAGATATAAATATCAAATGCTTAAGATCAGATAGAGGAGGAGAATACACTTTGAGAGAGTTTGAAGAATTCTGTGAAGAGTGTGGCATGAGGTAATATTCTATGGCTAAAACTACACAACAAAAATCAGTAGTTGAGAGAAAGAATAGAAAAATCTAGGAGATGGCCAGGGAAATGATGGATGAAGCAGATGTACCTCACATCTTCTAGGGAGAAGAAACACAAGGATTAGTGTGCCTATCGAATAGAACACAACTTAGGCCTAATAGTGATGAAAATTCCTATGATTTGTGGAAGGGAAGACCTGCATTAGTAAGACACTACAAGTTATTTGGGAGCAAATGGTTTATCAAAAGGAATGATAAAAATCCTAGAAAGTTTGATTCACATGCTAATGAGGGTATATTTATGGGATACTATACTCAAAGTAAAGGATACATGTGCTAAAACAAAAGGACAAAGAGGGTTGAATACTACATTAATGTAGTAATAGATGAAATGGAACCACAATCTGAGTCCTCTAAAGGAAACATGAACTCAGATGGAGAACAAAGTTCAACCATCAGGCCATTATACCATGAAGGAAAAAAGTCAAATAATGAAGACGTAGAAACAAGCACAACTCCAAGGCCCAAAACATCGTCTAGATATGTACAAAAAGAGCATTCTGAGAGTCATTTTTTGGATATCAAAGACTTGTGGTTCAGGCCAGGAGGAGATTTATTGGTAGTCCAAGCTATTCAAATATTTCTTTGTTATCTCAGGTTGAGCCTACAAATTTCAGTCAAACTAGTGAGGACAAGTCGTGGGTGAGAACCATGAGTGAAGAACTTGACTAAATTGATAGAAAGGTCACTTGATATCTTGTTTCAAGAACCAAAGAGAAAAACATCATAGGAACAAAGTGAGTCTCCAAAACTAAGCTAAATGAGTAGGGTCAAGTAATTAGGAACAAGGATCGACTAGTCTGCAAAGGGTATGTTAAGATAAACGAGATAGATTTTGAGGAAAATTTTGCACTAGTAGCTAGACCAGAAGCTATAAGAATGTTTGCTTCCTTTTCTAGTCATAAAAAAATAAAGATATATCAGATGGATGTGAATTTAGTATTTCTCAATAGATATCTGGAAGAAGAAGTTTATGTTGAGAAGCCAGAGGTGTTCATGCTCACTAAGGGGGAAGGGTTTATGTGCAAACTGAGAAAGGCCTAATATGGACTCAAACAGGCCCTAGAGGCTGGCATGCAAGACTGGATCAATACCTTCAACAAAAAGGCTTTAAGAAGGGCACTATAGACAACAATATGCATGTAAAATATGAAGATGATCATCTACTAATTGTGGTAGTGTATGTGGACGACATAATCTTTGGCAATGACTTGGAACAATTGGGACTTCAATTCACAAATTGTATGCATAATAATTTTGAGATGTCCATGATAAGAGAACAATATTTCTTCTTAGGATTGTAAATTTCTTTATAAAAAAATGGGGTACTCATCCTGCAATCCAAATACCTATGGGAAACTATGAAGAAATTTTGGCTGGAAGATTGTAAGTTAGTTAACACACCCATGGTTACAGGTTGTAAGTTATGAAAATAAGATGAGACAGTGTTGGAAAATTAGATTGTTTACATATAGATGATACAAAGCTTGTTGTATCTTACAATGTTTAGACCAGACATCATGCAAGTAGTAGGTCTAGTGGCCAGATTTGAAGCATGCCCCCATTAATGTCATGGCATTGTTGTAAAAAGCATTTTTAAATACTTGCAAGGGACAACATACTATGTGTTGTGGTATGCTAGAAGAAAATAATTCAAATTGAGAGCCTATATTGATACTGATTAGGCTAGAGGTATCGATGATAGGCAGAGAACCTCTGGTGCAACATTCTTCTTGGGAAACTAGTTAGTTTCCTGGGTCAACAAGAAGCAAGACTCCATTTCCTTGTCAATTGTTGAAGTAGAGTATATTGAAGTTTCCACCTATTGCTCATAAATTCTCTTGATGAAGTAGAACTTGAAGGACATTAAGGTAGAGTTGACTGATCCAATTCCAATAATGTTTGATAACACTAGTGCTATCAACATCTCTAAAAATATTTTCATGCATTCAAAGATCAAGCACTTTCCTATTAAGTTTCATTTCTTAAGAGAACAAGTTACTGCTAGTGTTGTTTGACTCGAGTATGTGGCCACTAAAGAACAACTTGCAAACATCTTTAATAAACCATTTGCAAGAGAGGCCTTTGTGTATATTGACGACTACTCAACTTGAAGGATTAGAGTAGGCTACAGTGGTTCAGGGGGGTTTTCAAGAGAATCTTTTGCTATTTATGCCAAAGGGGGAGAATATTACTAGAGCTAAGGAGAAGAACAATGATGAAGTAGGCCATGCCTAGTTTCATCGGGACCTTACAATGTTTCCATCAATTCCAAAGGGGGATATTGTTGGAGAATTGGAATTGTTTGAATTGTTGGTGGAACTTGATATATTGTCATTGATGTCAACCAAACTGGCATTGAGATCATAGGAAGCAGATGTTGGCAGTGAAGAGAATGTTATTCAGGGGGAGTCTCATTGTTTCTGTAGTACTTTGTATAGAATCATCATAGTAGTAGGATGTTATAGGGATTAATGCATGGGTGTTTGGTGATGTAGAAACCCTCAAGGATCTTCTTGGGATCCTTGGCAGATTGTAATATTAGTTTCAATTGTCACAAAGATGCATGCATATCTATGTTCAACAAATGAATATCAAAGCTGGAAGAAGGACTAATTACCTCAAGTCTTAGTGTGGTGTTGCTGGAGAGTGCAATGTAGCTAGGCGGAAGATCCCCGAGCTAGCTCCAGATCAAAACCTACACATAGATAAGACAAGCATAATATCACAACATAAAACCTTGATAAACAATGCATAAACACATAAAGATATCTAGTTGCATATATCTAAGCCACTCATAATAATGACATTTCATGAACATATAAATGAATTATACTACCAACATCATGGAGTGGACAACACAATTTTATTTCTATACTGATGTAGAAAAGAGTGATTACAACCATCGGTTGTATTAGCCTTCCCTTACCTCTCCAACTCCTCTCTCTCTCTCCATTCTTAACCTCTTCTAATGTCTTAGTCACGGAATATGCTTGATAGTCGAATAGGAAATCCTTTCAAATGGTTTTACCTCTTCCACAATGGCCCTAACCTTGCATATATAGAATGTGAGGATAGGGTTGCCAAGTCCTTCATGAGTTCTAGTAGGAAAAAGCAGTGATGTTTCCATGCCTTTGTGCTCTTTCCTGTTTGTAGACTCCATTAGGAATTAGTATTTCCTCCAAACAGGTCGAGTTTTGATGTTTCCCTACTTTTGTGAGCTGACATAGGAGAGAATCTTGGGATATTTCTCAGTCAACTTGTTCCCTTGACCCATAGAAACTCATTTAGGTTCACTAACGCTATTCCAGAGGTAACAAGCAGAGTTACCCTAGCCACTAACACACCCTTAGCCTTGCTAGGAAGCTTTATAAAGTAGTTTGCTAGTTCTTAGACAACATTATCTTGACAATTGGGCCTGTGAACTTGGTCAATCCTTCAGTCATCATGTCTTTCTCCTCTGAGTTGTTTAGGAGGTAATTTTCCTGTATAATAGATGCCCCCTAAAGTGTGAGATTAGAGGCTGCAATGATGGCTAGAATACTTTATATATAACTATCCTTTTGTTTGGAAAAAAGAGAGAGAGGATCGAAGCTTCGGGTGGTATGAGAAACCTGATACAACACACATATATAAAACAACTAAAATCATGTCTTGAGTTGGGCATTCCCATGCTCACTAGCTATGTCAGAGTGATTTTCTCAATAAATAGATATGACAATGCTAGCTGTCGATAAGCACAATGTGGAACCTGTGTCATAATAGGATCATTCTCATGAGTTGTCTCTAAAAAAAAATAAACTCAACTTGGGAGAGGAAGCAAGGTTGATTGATGTAAGCCTCTACCCAAGGTCTTGATTTCCACTTCACTGTAATAGTATAGATCGATACATGTGAATAAAGGCATTGAAGTGGAACATGCATGAAATCATCTGATTACCAATCAATAATGGAGACTGTTAACAGACGCGAGGATGGCCACCACTAATGGTGATGGTCTCCAAGATGCACAATACAATCTAGCAAGTGTGAATAATTTTTTTGTCGTCGAACACTCATAGAATCATTTAACCAAGAGCCAATAATGAAAACCACTGACCAAACACAAGGTGACCTGCCACTAATGTCTACAAGTACCAAGTCATTGAAGTGTTTCTAGGTCTTCTTCCTAGTTAGAGTGTTGAAGTCGAAAGGAAGAGACCTATTGATAGGTAGGTAATAAGGTGTCCTACATCAGTCGACACGAAATGAGACAAGAACGATTGTTTTTTAAGGAATCTTTTGAGCATTGGGTCAAAGCAACAAAGGGCATGATAAAAGGATATGCTTGATGGTTTGATGGAGGAAACAAAAGTTGGAGGTTTTCCCATGAACAATAGAAGGCACAACACAATGATTTTAACCATGCAACACTAGACTCATGAACACCAAATAGTGTTAGGATACAGAGATGAAAAAACATCGGGGTATATAGGCTAAAATCATAGGATGGTAAGGTTCATATTGAGAGGCCGTCACAAGGAAGGTTTATCTAAGGGAGTGCCATTTTCAAGGGAGTAGCTGCTGCCAAAAAAACGCTTTTCAAAATATTGAACACAAAGCAATTGTATTGTCTAGTTTCCCCATTTGATTAGTTTTGTGAGTCTAGGCGGATAAACTCATTGGTCTTTTCATGTTTTAAGAGTTTGAAAAGATTGAAAAAGAGCGACTCTATGCCCTATCTAATTAGTTTAATGAGTCTAGACAGACAAACTCATTGGTATTTTCATGTTTCAAGAGTCTGAAAAGATCGTAAAGAGCGACTCCATTCCTCATATGTTTAATTTAATGAGTCCAAACGAGACAACTTGGTGGGCTTTTCATATTTCTAGGGTCTGAAAAGATCGTAAAGAACGACTCCAAGGTGGTCCCTTTGTCATAATTGTTAATCGGGTGTGACAAAGGTTTAATAGTATACCCGAAAAGGTTCCTTTTCCGTAAGTTAATCTACCGAGTCTGGATAAAGAGAAACCTATGCTCAATAGATGTTTGCCTCATTTTGTTACAAGTACGAGGAAATGGAGTAAACTCAATATTCATCATGAAATTTTAATGAGTCACGTGACGACAAACTCAATAGATCTTCATCGAATTTTAACGAGTCAAATGAAGAAAACTCAAGGTATGCTTTTTAGTTTAACAAGTGGGGAAAAATAGGTAAAATAACTACTCATTCCTTCTTCATAGATTTAACGAGCCTAAAGAAGGGAAAAACTTGGGGATTTTTCAATTTAAGAGCAAGAAAGAGTCCCGAAAAAGAAAGCGCTCATATCATCTTCGTAGGTTTTTAATGAGCCCGATGATGAAAACTCAAGGTTTTTTAAATTTAACAAGTAAGAAAAGTTCTTAAAAATAATGCTTGGAGCTTCTTCATAAGTTTTTAACAAGCCTAAAGAAGGAAATCGAGGTTTTTTCGATTTTACTAGTGAGAAAAAGTCCCTAATAAGAATGCTCAGGCTATATTTTTTACTTTAATGCGCTAGAAAAGAGAGAAAAGGAGTTTTTCAAATATTCTTCTTAAAATTTTAATGAGTCTAAAGAAGTAACTCGGGGATTTTTTCATTTAAGAGCAAGAAAAAGTCCCAAAAAAGAACATGCTCATATCTTCTTTGTAGTAGTTTAACAAGCCCAAAGAAGTAGACTCGAGGTTTTTCAGATTAAAGAGCAAGAAAAATACCATAAAAAGAATGCTCGATTTCTTCGTGGTAGTTTAAAAAGCTCGAAGAAGGAGACTCAAGAATTTTTTGGATTAACGAGCAAGAAAAATACCACAAAAAGAATGCTCGATCTTTCTTGATCTCATGCTTGACAATAGAAGGGCCTATTCCATGCATTTCCTCATAAGACCAAGGGAAAACATCACGGAATTCCTTAAAAGGGTAGGTGAGGCTCGCAATTTCCTCGGGAGTGCAATCGGCTCCAATCTGGATGTTTTCCACAATGCTTGTCTTGACTAAAATATCAATGAGAAAGGTCTTTGAAATATTGCCCATTGTTGGGCATGGGATCCCCCGCAATAGGTTTTGGGGCTCCAAGCCCAAGTTTTGGTCAATTAAATTGTAAGACTCCGTGAATTGCGGGTGCAAAGCACGAAGTCTAGGATGAGTCATATGGTTGTCTGCCCTAAAATATTGTAAGATAATGTAAAGTTGTGTTAGCCTACCCATGTTCCGCGGACTATGGGATTGTATAAATAGAGTGAGGCTCTAAGTGTAAAAGATAGCTAAGGAATAATAGATAAAATAGTGAAGAGCACTATTGAGGGTTAGAGTTGGATCTGAAGTGTGCTGGGTCATAGTAGTAGGAAGAGGCTCTGCATCTGAGTGCACAGAGGCCTAGAAGAGTCCGCAGCTGAGTATGTGGACCCCTCCAGCTGAGTGCGTAGGGTGGAGTTGGGTATGTAATTGGGATTGAAAGTTAATAAAGAGAAGTTTACTCAGTGAACCTATTCTTGCATCTGTATTTGATGTTATGCATTGATTTTACTCTGTTATTTACTGTGCATAATTAATAAATATTTGTATGAATGCTTATATTTGAAAATAATCTAAGTAATCAGCTAACAGAGCCTAACTAAGGAATACTTGGTTAAATAACATGGGTCGTGCTGCAGCTAGGATTGTGTGAAGACAATATCGTAGGGCATGGGGTGCCCCCAGTCCTTGTAGCGCAGTAAGTGCGAAGGTTGGACCACATGTCAATCACTTCATATTAGACATCCCCAGGCTGTAGAAACCTTGTTCTAGCACCCTCCCATACTACTTCAGGTGAGACCTCAGTTTGCGCTCTGCAGATTGTTACCGAAAGGGCCAGTAGTACCGAGATTTGCTTGGCTAAATCACTTTTGAACCTGGGTCAAGCCCCACTAAGCCAAAAAATGGTTCTGTTGCCAGGATTGGGATCTGAATAAGGGATGTCTTATGTCGTGCCACTGGAACCCAACAAAGAAAGAAATTGAAGAGTGGTTGGACAAGAAGATTCATGAGTTTGTGACACATGAAAATAGAACTCCACAAGTATCCAAGGAAAATTCATTGGAGCGTTGTGCGTATATGGAAATCCATGAGATTTTCTTTGTATCCTTTCCTTCTGAGCCATATGAGTGGATCACGAGGTTAGACGATAGCCAGGGAAGGTGTAGGCTTGACCAATTGATAGTGCGGACTCCAAAATTAGTGCATAGACTAGAAGCATCAGAAGATAAGATCATGTGAGTTGTGGACCATTGGCTCGATCGGATAATAGGGGGATATATCACTGAGTTTACAATAGACAAAACCATGAGCTATAATGATGCAGAGCGACGCTTTCTCAAAGGGCCGCGAGGTAAGTATATTAAATCTTTGAATACTTGGATTAAGATGCTTTTGTGTGAAAAAAGGGTCATGCGTATACATTAATGTCTAGGACTATGCAAAGTGGAAAAATCTACGAAAGTAGTGAAGAATTAGAAAACAGTCCCTTAATTTCACCCTCGCGAGAAAGCGATGAGGAGTTTGCTAAGGTCCCTCCTAGAAGCGCGGTCAGCTTAATAAGGCAACACATCTCGTGGTTACCACCTCTACCCACACCGCCACGCACTTCACCTCCCTCACCTCCATCTCCACCCACTCCACCTCCACCACCTACACAGTTTAGTATGGCGAGTGTGATCAAACTACCAGTAATCAGAGGAGTGGGGAATGAAGATTCAAACCAATTCTGGTCCATGGTAAGAACAATATGGGAATCACAAGGTGTCACGGATGATAATATTAAGAAGGCTACATTAGTGAGTGTGCTGCAGGATTGCAGATTAACATGGTATATCAAGCACTCTAACGACCACCCAAACGCTAGGATAGCAGAGATCCAGAATGCGCTGAATAGGGAATTTAACAGGCCAAAGTCAGAAACACAATCGATCATTGGGTTTAAAGAAATCACGATGCTCTTAAGTGAGATTCCTTGTGATCTGGATCAACGGCTAAAGAGTATGATCCGCGAAGCCAATATGACATTGACAGATGGACAACATAGTGCATCGTTTGTAGCATCTCTGACACCGCACTTGAGGATGACACTGTCACAACATAAACTTTCCACCCATGCTGAAGAGTTGGAAATGGCGATGAGATTACATGAAACCCTGATACAAGACCCTGGGTTGGGAGTTCAGTAAATCCATGCGCAATTACAGAATCTGTGTTTGGAAATGAAAATTTTGAAGTAGGATAGGGCATCGTGGCCAGAGGCGTGCGAGGAAGTATGGTGCATAAAATGCAAAGGCTAGGACCATGACAAGGATCACTATCCACTGTTCACGAACTACTTGGCAGGAGGAGGGCCAATGTTGTTGAGACTGGAGGCACAAGCTGGGCCGAGCATGGCCCTCGCTTTATGGTGCGCGATTTTTTAGATAGGAGGGAAACACATGATGGATAATTGCCATTTGTTGTAGAAATATACACAGACACCCCAACAATTGTTTTGTAATTTTTGTAGGTAGATAGGCCATGATGAGCGCACTTGCCGCAGTTACGAGCTAATGATGGATTGGAAGCCTGCTTATAGGATGCATATGAAAAGGCGAGCCCTCGACCCAGATGCGGGAATGGAGCGTGTTGGATTTTAGGAGCGAGGTCGAGGATGAGGCGAAATGGAATCATGAAGGGGCAAGGGACAATTAATTTGTTACAATTGCGGAGGACCAAGGCACTATGCCCGTGACTTTACCAACCCAACGAGGATATCCTATACGTATTATGCTCGGTTTGATCATGAAACTTTAGGCTGTCCTACGTTGATCACGAGGATTCACGAAAAAGATGTATTCAAGCCTCCTTCGACTTAGAATATACAAATGATGAGGTCTGAGCCACATGAAGAAGACCTGAATGTAAACATGATGCTCGTAAGCAATATGGCCATGGGAGAAGATACAACGAAGCAACTAGAAGAAAGTATGTGGGTTCGCAAAGCTCTTGCAAAGGAACTCGAGTTTGACTTAGAACATGGAAAGGAGACATTCATGGAAGCTAAGAAGAGCTTCACGGAGGCCTCCACTTCAGGTAGCAAGGGTCAACCAGAGCCAAGAATGGATCCTTAAATGCTTACTACCTTTCTGGAGACATGCATGAAATTGTTGCGCGAAAACAAGGTAGTTAAAGGACTACAGGAACTAATCACCAGGTGTGCAGGGTCAAGAGAATCTCACATAGTTTGGAAATTGGGGAAGCATGCATTGTGCACTGGAAGGGAAATGAGGTTGATTGCATAGATTGGTGAGTATGAAATGGATCAGGTAATCCTAGATCTAGGTTCGAACACGAATGTATTACCGAAGCAAACATTGGAATGCATGGGCAGGCCCGCGTTACAAATGGTCCCCTATTCAATTATGAATGGCGAAGATTTTGCCCATGGGAAGGTTGCAAAGGGTAATAGTTGATATTGAAGGCACGAGCGTGCAGGTAGATTTTGAAGTAATAGAGATTATCGATGATAGCAATCCCTATCTCGCACTGTTAGCAATAGACTGGGCGACCGATATGAACAGAGTCTGGATTTTAGACTTCTTTGGCTCATTTCTTTTGACTTAGTTACTAGAGAATCCATAGTATGAATCATTTTTTGTCAACGTTTCGAATCTCAACCGAGGTCCATCATCAGGACCAAATCCCTCTTTACTATTTATCCCTTAAATCTGCTCTTCTTCTATCAAGATTTCAATTGGTCCTGATGATGGATCTCGGTTGAGATTCAAAACGTTGACAAAAAAATGATTCATACTGTGGATTCTCTGGTAACTAAGTCAGATGAACAGAGTCATCAACCTAAAGAAGTGCAAAATGATCTTCGATAAAAAGTCACTATGCGTAGTACTCCCACTGGACCCAGCTAAAGGAGCACACTACACTAAGCCAGTGCACGACGATGATCTTGATTGTATTTACAAGATAATTGTGTGAGACTAGGATTAGGTGAATCTAATGATAGACGAGAGGATCTCATAGGAGTGCAAAATCTCCTGCACTTTGGATTCAGATGAAGAAGTAGAGTGATTCCAGAATCGGTTACACGAAGTAACGATGCTGAATTACAACATGATGGTTAGATCACTGCGTTGCATGACAATGGAGGCAAGAGAGTTGCTGACATATGATGGATTGATAGTATTGGATGAATTCCTGAGTACCTTTGAAAGTGTAGTACCAGAACAGCAACGGTTCAATGCATTGAAGTGGGCACTGCGCATAACACCCGCACGATGGTGGGGTACACATCAAGGGAACTTTGAGGACTAGCACAGATGTAGAAGGATGATGCACCTACAGTTTGGAAGCCCCCAACTTTGAACAATAATCGGCCAGCAAGGACAGAGCAACTTGCGTGCCCACCTATCTCAATGGGTACAGACATGTGTTGTGCAGCCCACACAAGCACACCCCAAACTCAGAATCGAAGATCGGAAGAGGACGCAGCAGCAAGAAAGGTGACGCGCACTACAAACGTTCCACATGGAAGCATTCAATATGTTATGTGGAGTCCTGAATAGGGTTCACCAGATGAGATGATCTGATTGGGACCTATGTGAGCCAGCAGTTCAATGGGCCTATAGGGCCATGTGCAAAAACCTAAGCGCGGAGGTGATTCTGAAGCTAAGGAGTAGAGTCGAGACCATAATTTTGGAGGAAAGTAATCCTCACACAATAGCTCCCACAGTTGGGATAGTATGTGAGGACTAGGACGAAGGAATTATGTAGCTATGCGAGGGCGAACATATGAAAATTTAGGAAGCCATTCAGCAAGGAAACCTTAAACTGTGCGAACCCGAAGAAGATCAGGTATGACCGAGGAAGAAAATCATGTTAATGGACGTGGAAAGCAAAACACTGGAAAATGAAATCACGCAAGAATGTCTCATCGATAAACTAAGAATGACAAGACAAGATACGGACAACCATACTACTACATTAGAAGATTGTCACTGAGAATTTGTGAATCTACTACCATGGCTGCGACTGCACCTTACCAAACAAAGTAACTAGGGGAGGGCACTGCGTAAGGAAGAACATGTGACATCAACTGTCGCAAGGATAATTAAGGAGTGCCCACAGACTAGGCTGGAAGGTGAATTGAAGTCTCACACAGGTGGTGCGACCACCTAACTAACTGTAGGGAGCACATTTTCAGTGCTCCGACCAGTTGAAAGAGAGCGCGGGACCATAAAAAGTCCGTGAGGGAGCTGCATGATAAGGAGGTTGCACAGGATCGACATATCATAAGGGTTTCACCCATGCAGAGGGGGTTGTGCTACCACATGGATATGCTAGTAAGTGACCGTTGGTGTCATTGTTCATGACAAGATGTCCAATTTAAGACAAAGAGGAGCGAGTGACGGGTAATTAAGATACGAATTAAGAGCTAGATTTGGGACAATCTGCGGCTAAGAAGGAATTAATAACTCAGAAGTGGGGGGAACGGTCAAATTCAAATTTGAAAAACACTATAAAACTACCATGGCAGGCCACGAGACAACACTTGTTTGTTTGAGATTACAGTTGTTACAAAGGGCACATAGTGTTGAGTGCCAAGTGGTGTTTGAGCTTCTAAAGTCGCGAAAAACTATAGACAACTTGAACAAGATAGCAACTACCAGGAGAGGTGTGGGATTTGTAGAGAGTACCACTAGGGAATCCATGCAGAGCCCTACGGTGCAGGTGGGGGATGCACTAGAAATTCTGAAATTGCCCCGGACGCCGAGGCCCAAGATGGATACACAGGCAGCGGGACCAGTATGGTAAGACTCCTATGGTAAAATACTTCAAAATTTTTGGAAGTAAATGTTACATCAAAAGGACTAATGAAAGCCTTGGCAAGTTTGAACCTAGAGCAAATGAAGGCATTATCCTTGGTTACTCTCCCCACAGCAAAGGATATAAGCGTTACAATAAAAGACTTGGAAAAATTGTTGAAAGTATTGATGTAGTGGTTGATGAAGAAGGAAATATTCCTAGGTAGGTAAAATTAGAAGATTTCAAAGATGATGAGGACTATCCTTCAACATCAAATTAGACTTTTGATGAAGAAGAAACCTATGAGGCACCATAAGAACAGATAAGGGTAGAAGAAAAGACTCCATCTAGGTACGTTCAGAAGAATCATCCAGAAACTCAAATTTTGGGGCAGAAAGATGCAGGTGTACAAACAAGAAGAACTATCTCAGAAGCTTCAAGCTATCTAGCATTGCTTTCCTCCACCGAACCATGATATATAAGTGAATCATGCAAAGATGAATGTTGTGTCAAGACCATGAATGAAGAACTTGAGCACATTGAAAAGAATAATACTTGGGAGTTGGTTCCTAGACCGAATGATAAGAATGTCATAGGGACAAAATGGATATTCAAAAACAAGCTGAATGAAAATGGAGTTGTTATTAGAAACAAGGCCAGAATTGTTTGTAAAGGGTATGCTAAACAAGAAGGTATAGACTTTGAAGAAACTTTTGCACTGGTTGCAAGACTTGAAGCCATAAGAATGTTCCTTGCTCTTTCTAGCTTTCAGAAGTTCAAAGTATTTCAAATGGATGTGAAATCTACCTTTTTAAATGGAGACTTAGAATAAGAAGTGTGTATTGAGCAACCAGATGGATTCATCCTTGGAAATGATCCAAAAATTGTATGCAGAATTAAGAAGGCACTCTACAGTCTTAAATGACATATCACAATTCAGGCTCTCAGAATGAAAGAAAAAGAGATATACGCAGGTTCCTCTTAACCAAGTCCTGTATACACGCATGTTCGAAGATCAAAACGCACGTATACATATGCACACACTTTCATGCACTAAAAAGCGCGTACATGTGGGAAAAATTATTTCTAGTCCCTGGTATTTAGTCCTTGGTATTTGGACCTATGACTTTGGTCCATGATATCTCATCCGATGTATTGAACCTAGGTATTGTGTCCATAGTATTGGTTCTAAGTGGTTTTGGACCGTGGTATTGAGTAAGGCCTAAGACTATAAAAAGGGAAGGAGATCATTAGACAAAGGGATTCACTCAAGCATTGAATATCTTATGAAGATCAAGATCTAGAATTGGGTTATGGTGTATAGCTGGGTTTGAACCAAGGAGGAATCTGAGCGCTAGAAGAAGGATAAGTTCTATTGTTGGGTTAAGATTTTAAGGCTTGAATAGTAGTATCTTTGTGTGATTTTGAATTGTTATATTTGGCGCATGACTTGATCTATAAATCTGATAATATGGGTATAACTAATGTCTGAATAAGTGAAAAGGGTAAATTATCTTTTATAGATCTGTACACAGGTTCGGCACAACAGAGGCCCGTATACACGCTAGTTCAATAAGTCAAAACTGCGTATACGTTGGTTTGCCTTAATACAGAAGCATATGCATGCAGGTTTCACATATTGAAGTATCATATGACTCACAAAATATGTTTTAGCTACTTCTGTTTATTGTTGCAATGTTCTGGGTTCAGAATTGGTGTCTGGTTACTGTCACTGTTTTCTGGTTACAACATTCAGAGAAGTGATTGTTTGAATCTGTTTTGGTTGGTGAAAAGGATATTGGTTGATGCAGATATATTTGATGTTTGATTGAAGTTATTCATGGATCCAGTCTGAAAATTTATGAAACATGGTCCCTGGAAGAAAGAGAAGGTTGTAGCCTTCTATAGCTAGTACGAGAGCTAAGCGGGTTGTAGCTCCCTTCCAGGAGAAGCTGGAGAACGAGAGAAGGTTGTAGCCTTCTATAGGTAGAAGCTTGTGTACTGGTATAAGATTGCAATAGTACAGAAATATTGTAAAAAGAAGTTTCTTCTTAAAAGAAGATAGAGACAAATTGCAACAGGTGGTTTTCACCCACATTGGGTTTCCACCTTATATCTTGTGTCCATGTGTGTGATGATCTGTTCTGTTTTACTACACCTATTTATTGTTCTTATGGTTAATGAAGTTCTGATGCACTGATTTAAGATCAACATTTAATGAATCATAAGTTTACTGATATATGTTGGTTGCATTAGACACAGTAGCGTATATACGCAGTTTCCCATAACTGAAGTAACATATACAAATCTGATTGTGAAATGAAAAATAATTGATTTGATAATACTGATTCACCCCACCTCTCAGTATTATTTCCAACAATTGGTATCAGACCAGGTCCTTCAAAAGAAGCTTGATCGCTTGAAGGAAGATCTATCATCATGAGCAACTACAAAAAAGAGGCATCTATCAGGTCACCAATCTTTGATGGGAGAAGCTTCATCTATTGGAAGGTAAGAATCACATCCTATCTTCAATCTCTTGGTACACAAGTTTGGGATATCTTGGAAACAAGATACACATTTCCATCAGCAACTCCTATAGATACGGTTGGTAAGAAATAGTATGAAACAAATGCAAAGGTTGTCAATACTTTATTAGGGAGTTTATCTCAATTAGAATTCATCAAGGTTATGCAACTCAAAACTACAAAAGAAATATGGGACAAGATCGTTCTAAGCTATGAGGGAGATGATTAGGTAAAACGTGCAAAACTATAAACTCTCATAATTCAATATGAAAATCTTAGAATGCAAAATGATGAAAGTGTGGCTAATTATTCCTTACATATAGATGAGATTGTTAATCATATGAAAAACTTGGGTGAAGAAATAAAAGAAGTTACTTTGGTTGAAAAAGTGCTAATATCCTTGTCTTCTAAATTTGAATCAAAAGTTTCTGCCATAGAAGAAAAGCAAGATCTACAGATCATTACCATGTCACAGCTGCACGGAATCCTAACTACTTTCAAAATGAGAAAAGGGGGACCATCAAACAGGAGAGAAGCTGCATTCACAGCTTCAGGAAAAGGAGATTACAATGAATCAGGACATATGTTGGAAGGAGAGGAAGAATCAAACTTTGTCAAGAACCTTCAACGCGGTTCTAGAAGATTCAGAGGTAAGCTACCTTTCAAATGCTTTGCTTGTGGAAGAGTCAGTCACTATGTAGCCAAGTGTCCTCATAAAGACAAGCTTGACAAAGGTAAGGAACCAGTTCGATGGAACAAAAAACATAATGTAAGTAATAAGAGCTATTATACTCATTAAGACAGTGATGGATTTTCAATTAGTGATGAAGATGAGAAATGTAATGATTATAGACTTTTGATGGCTTTTGAAGATGATGATTTCTTGGATGCCATAGAAGAAGATGATCCTTATGAAGAACTTTCTAAACTTAAAATCTATTTAGAAGAAAAGAGTATGATCATAGATACTCTGACATTCCAACTTGATGAAAGGGAAAAATACAATGAAAAGTTAGAATGTGAAATTGTGGGACTTAGAAAAGATATTGAGAAAACAAAAGCTCTTCATCTTATATTTCCTAAAGGATCTGAAACTATGGATGAGATTATCAAAGTGCAACATTCTCCTCTAATCAAGACAGGTCTTAGATATTATGAAGAAGCATCTCAAGCACATAATCCATCCACCTCCAAAAGTTATCTTGATGTAGCAAGGAGAAGTGAACATGTTGACAATCGACAACAAAAAGCATATCACCGGGTACATCAGGGTCAATCTACTTCAAGGATGAATAGAAGCTACAACCAACCACAAGTAATCATTCTCAATTTGCCTCAAGAATAAATTCCTATGGAAACTACAATCACCAGGACGGTAGGTTTGATAATTGAAGGAATTTCTTCAATGGCCAATGTTTCTCTTGTCATAAATTTGCACACAAAGTAGCTCAATGTGTTGCCTACAAGACCATCATGACTAGAGAATCATGAAATCAAGGGAGTGTGACTAGAATCATGAAAAGAACCTACAATAACTTTTCTCCTCTTAAAAAAGAAATAGAATGTTCTATTTGTAACAACTTTGGTCATAAAGATTCTAAATGCAGGAGTAGGTTTCAGCAAGCAAATTAGAAGGAGCAAGCTTCATTGAGTCCCAAAACATGGAGAAAGAAAGAATCGAAACCAAAAATATGTGTTATAGCCTTATATGTGGAAGGACAAGAAAATTAGTGGTAAATCGACAGTGGATGCTCAAAACATATGACAAGTGATAAAGAAAAACTTCAGTCATATAGTGCTTTAGAAAAAGAAAGGAAGGTCTCATTTGGAAATGACACCCCTGCACTCATAAGAGGTAAAGGTTCTATTATTTTGAAAGAAAATGTCAAAACTGGAAATCTCATGTATGTTGATGGCTTAAAGCATAATATATTGAGTGTCAGTCAAATGTGTGATCAAGGAAATGAGGTAATATTTCAATCAAATAGATGTATTGTTCGTGAGCTTGATACAGAAGAAACAATGATCAAAGGCATAAGAACTCCTAATAATTTATACATACTCAAGGGAGGACAACAACAATGATATCTAGGCAAGAATGATGAACACTGGCTATGACACAGAAGATTGGGACATCTCAACTTCTCTCAGATAAGGAAAGCATGCACATATATGGTGGTTCGTGATCTCCCTAACATTAGAATTCCAGACAATATAATATGCAAATCATGTCAGTTTGGCAAGCAAACTATAACTAATTTCACTGAGAAGGAAGGATCAGCTAGTAAACCACTTGAACTTGTCCATACTGATGTATGTGGTCCATCCAGGAAAAGATCACCTCGAGGAGAAGAATACTTCATATTGTTCATTGACGACTTTTCCAAGATGTGTTAGATAGGATTGCTCAAGCATAAAGACGAAGCTTTCAAAAATTTCAAAGCATTCAAAGCCTTGGTTGAAAATGATTCAGATCACAGAATCAAATGCCTCAAGTCTGATCGAGGAGGGGAATTTACCTTGGATGAATTTTTCGATTTTTGTGAAGAACATGGAATAAGAAGGGAATTCTCTACTGCAAGGACTCCTCAGCGAAATGAAGTAGTGGAAAGTATGAACAGAATGGTTCAACAAATGGCTCGTGCTATGCTTGATGAGTCTGGAACTCTTGCACCCTTTTAGGGTGAAGCTACATTTACTACCCTTACTATCCTCAACAAGACAAATGTCCAGGTAAACAACACTCAGATTCCTCATGAACTTTGGTATGGTAAGACTCCTACGGTAAAATACTTCAAAAATTTTGGAAGCAAATGTTACATCAAAAGGACTGATGAAAACCTTGGCAAGTTTGAACCTAGAGCAGATGAAGGCATTCTCCTTGGTTACTCTCCCCATAGTAAAGGATATAAGTGTTACAATAAAAGACTTGGAAAAATTGTTGAAAGTATTGATGTAGTGGTTGATGAAGAAGGAAATATTCCTAGGTAGGTAAAATTCGAAGATTTCGAAGATGATGAGGACTATCCTTCAACATCAAACCAGACTTTTGATGAAGAAGAAACCTATGAGGCACCAAAAGAATAGATAAGGGTAGAAGAAAAGACTCCATCCAGGTATGTTTAGAAGAATAATCCAGAAACTCAAATTTTGGGGCAGAAAGAGGCAGGTGTACAAACAATAAGAACTATCTCAGAAGTTTAGAGCTATCTAGCATTGCTTTCCTCCATCGAACCATGAAATGTAAGTGAAGCATGCAAATATGAATGTTGGGTCAAGGCCATGAATGAAGAACTTGAGCAGATCGAAAAGAATAATTCTTGGGAGTTGGTTCCTAGACCGAATGATAAGAATGTCATAGAGAAAAAATGGATATTCAAAAAAAAGCTGAATGAAAATGGAGATGTTATTAGAAACAAGGCTAGACTTGTTTGTAAAGGGTATGCTCAACAAGAAGGTATAGAATTTGAAGAAACTTTTGCATCGATTGCAAGATTTGAAGCCATACGAATGTTCCTTGCTCTTTCTAGCTTTCAGAAGTTCAAAGTATTTCAAATGGATGTGAAATCTGCCTTTTTAAATGGAGACTTAGAAGAAGAAGTGTATATTGAGCAACCAGATGGATTCATCCTTGGAAATGATCCAAAACTTGTATGCAGACTTAAGAAGGCACTCTACGGTCTTAAACAGGCTCCAAGGGCTTGGTATTATTGTCTGGACAAATACCTCCATCAACAAGGTTTTTCAAAAGGATCAGCAAATAACAATCTATATATAAAAATTGATAATGATAAATTGCTAATACTTGTTGTGTATGTTGATGATATCATCTTTTGTAGCAATGAAGAATCCATGAGTCAAAACTTTGCTTTGGTGATGTAGAAAGAATTTGAAATGCCCTTGCTTGTTCAACTGACATATTTTCTTGGTTTACAAGTCCAACAAAATAAAGATGGTGTCTTTTTATCACAAGCCAAGTATCTCAAGCAGATCTTGAAGAAATATGGCATGGACGACTTGAAACTAGTATGTACCCCTATGGTAACAGGATGCAGCCTCAGCGCAAATGATGATTCAGCAACAATACATCAACCAACCTATAGATCCATGATTGGTAGTCTACTCTATCTGACAGGTACCTGACCAGACATCATGCATGCAGTTGGAATAGTTGGAAGATTCCAGGAAAATCCAAAAGAAGCACACCTTCATGCGGCTAAAAGGGTTTTAAAATATCTTCAAGGAACACAAAACTATGGCTTATGGTATCCTAGAGATACAGTTCTCACACTTCATGCATATACAAATGCAGATTGGGTAGGAAGCGTGGATGACAGAAAAAGCACTAGTGGTGGTGCATTCTTTATGGCTTCCAAATTAGTATCTTGGTTCAACAAGAAACAAAGTTCAATTTCTTTATCTACAGCTGAAGTGGAATATGTGGCTGCTACATCTTGCTGCACACAGCTCCTTTGGAAGATGCAAACTTTGCAAGATTTTCAAATAACTTGTGCTCCACCTATCTCCATTTTATGTGATAATACAAGTGCAATCAGTATTTCAAAGAATCATGTCATGCATTCAAAGACCAAGTAGATACCTATCAAATATCATTTTCTTCGAGAACAAGTGCTTGAACAAAATGTTAAATTGGAGTATGTTCCCTCCAAGGAACAGGTTGCTGATATACTCACCAAACCATTGCCCAAGGAGACATTTGAATACCTTAGAGAGAAGCTGGGAGTAGTTGATGCATCATCTTACTGTTGAAACTTGTCTATTTCAGAGAAAAGTTGTTGTACGTGAGTTTCATATGGAGCATCTACATACATACATTGGTTTCTGTGGATACAGTCACGTATATGTTGATTTGAAGACAACAGTGGGCCAGGATCAGGACGAAAAGAGTCTGATATGGGTTTGACAGAGACCATCTAGCATAGGTTTAGGGGGAGCATATATACTTCTAATAATGCATTGTTGGCATTATCTTAGAAGATCTTGGTTCAAGTTCATAGTTTTTTTTGGTGTCAAGTGGAACAGGTGTAGAGGGAGAACATGGTTTCTGGTCTGAATGATGATTGATAGATGCTGCTGATGATAGTTTTTGATGACTATCAAAGTCTTGTTGTAGATATTTTGTCTCTATGTTATGTATTTCTTTTCTTAACAAGGTCATGTAACGGCCTACTTTGGTTTCCCCACGATGCCTGGGATGGATGATGTAATATTCTTGTTTTATCATGCGTAAACCTTTGGTGTATCCCCACTTGGTTGGGAGATGGATGTATGTATGATTCTTTGGTGATAGGAAGGTCATTTATGATGTATAAAGTCAGGTTTCTTGTTGAGCATCTTCTTGCAAAACTTGCCTACAGTCAGGGGGAGCATGGCCAGCACAGTAGATCAGAGATTTTAGCATGTACTCAGGGGTAGCATAACCCTTTGCACTTGATGACAAAGAGGGAGAATGACTTTGAGTGACTTGGGGTTATCATCAAGTCCAAAGGGGCAGATTGTTGGCATTATGACACAGGTTTGGTGATATGACACAAGTGTTGTCCTTGATGGCAACTCACTCAAATGATAGATCACAGTTCAGGCTCTCAGAATGGAGGAAAAATAGATATATGCAGGTTCCTCTTAACCAAGTCGCGTATACACATGGGTTCGACGATCAAAAGCGCGTATACGTACGCACACACTTTAATGCATGGAAAAGCACGTACATGTGGGAAAACTTATTTTTAGTCCATGGTATTTAGTCCTTGGTATTTGGACCTACGGCTTTGGTCCATGATATCTTGTCTGACGTATTGAACCCACATATTGTGTCCATAGTATTCGTTCTAAGTGGTTTTGGACCGTGGCATTGAGTGAGGCCTAAGACTATAAAAGGGGAAGGAGATCATTAGGCAAAGGGATTCACTCAAGCATTGAATATCTTATGAAGAGAAAGATCTAGAATTGGGTTATGGTGTATAGCTGGATCTGAACCAAGGAGGAACCTGAGCGCTAGAAGAAGGATAAGTTCTATTGTTGGGTTAAGATTTTAAGGCTTGAACAGTAGTATCTTTGTGTGATTTTGATCTGTTATATTTGGCACATGACTTGATCTATAAATCTGATAATCTGGGTATAAATGATGTCTAAATAAGTGAAAAGGGTAAATTATCTTTTATAGATCTGTACACAGGTTCGGCACAGCAGAGGCACGTATACATGCTAGTTCAGTAAGTCAAAACTATGTATACGATGGTTTTCCTTAATACACAAGTGTATGCACACAGGTTTCACATATCGAAGTAGCATACAACTCACAAAATATGTTTTAGCTACTTTTGTTTATTGCTATAGTGTTCTAGGTTTAGAATTGGTGTCTGGTTACTGTTACTGTTTTCTGGTTACAAAATTCAGAGAAGTGATTGTTTGAACCTGTTTTGGTTGGTGAAAAGGAGATTGGTTGATGCAGATATATTTGATGTTTGATTGATGTTATTTATGGATCAGTCTAAAAATTTATGAAACGTGGTCCCTGGAAGAAAGAGAAAGTTGTAGCCTTATGTAGCTAGTACAAGAGCTAAGGGGGTTGTAGCTCCCTTTAAGGAGAAGCTGGAGAATGAGAGAAGGTTGTGGCCTTCTATAGGTAGAAGCCTGTGTACTGGTATAAGACTGCACCAGTACAAAAATATTGTAAAAAGAAGTTTCTTATTAAAAGAAGATAGAGACAAATTACAGCAGGTGGTTTTCACCCACATTGGGTTTCCACCTTATATCTTGTGTCCATGTGTGTGACGATCTATTCTGTTTTACTACACCTGTTTATTGTTCTTATGGTTAATGAAGTTCTGATGCAATGATTTAAGATCAACATTTAATGAATCATAAGTTTACTGATATACATTGGTTGCATTAGACACAGTAGCATATATACGCAGTTTCCCATAACTAAAGTAGCGTATACAAATCTGATTGTGAAATGAAAAATAATTGATTTGTTAATACTGATTCACCCCACCTCTCAGTATTATTTCCAACAATTGGTATCCGAGCAGGTCCTTCAGAAGAAGCTTGATCGCTTGAAGGAAGATCTATCATCATGAGCAACTACGAAAAGAGGCATCTATCAGGCCACCAATCTTTGATGGGAGAAACTTCGTCTATTGGAAGGTAAGAATCACAGCCTATCTTCAATCTCTTTTATTTCTTCACCTAAGCTTTTCATATGATTAACAATCTCATCTATACATAAGAAATAATTAGCCACACTAAGAAAATACTTGGAAAAATTGTTGAAAGTATTGATGTAGTGGTTGATGAAGAAGGAAATATTCCTAGGTAGGTTAAATCTGAAGATTTCAAAGATGATGAGGACTATCCTTCAACATCAAATCAAACTTTTGATGAAGATGAAACCTATGAGGCACCAGAAGAATAGATAAGGGTAGAAGAAAAGACTCCATCTAGGTATGTTCAGAAGGATCATCCAGAAACTCAAATTTTGGGGCGGAAAGAGGCAGGTGTACAAAAAGAAGAACTATCTTAGAAGCTTCAAGCTATCTAGCATTGCTTTCCTCCACTGAACCACCAAATGTAAGTGAAGCATGCAAATATGAATGCTGGGTCAAGGCCATGAATGAAGAACTTGAGCAGATTGAAAAGAATAATACTTGGGAGTTGGTTCCTAGACCGAATGATAAGAATGCCATAGGGACAAAATGGATATTAAAAAACAAGCTGACTGAAAATGGAGATGTTATTAGAAACAAGGCCAGACTTGTTTGTAAAGGGTATGGTCAACAAGAAGGTATAGACTTTGAAGAAACTTTTGCACGGGTTGCAAGACTTGAAGCCATAAGAATGTTCCTTGCTCTTTCTAGCTTTCAGAAGTTCAAAGTATTTCAAATGGATGTGAAATCTACTTTTTTAAATGGAGACTTAGAAGAAGAAGTGTATATTGAGAAACCAGATGGATTCATCCTTGGAAATGATCCAAAACTTGTATGTAGACTTAACAAGGAACTCTACGGTCTTAAACAGGCTCCAACGGCTTGGAATTATTGTCTGGACAAATACCTCCATCAACAAGGTTTTTCAAAAGGATCAGTAGATAGAAATCTATATATAAAAATTGATAATGATAAATTGCTAATACTTGTTGTGTATGTTGATGATATCATCTTTGGTAGCAATGAAGAAGCCATGAGTCAAAACTTTGCTTTGGTGATGCAGAAATAATTTGAAATGTACTTGTTTGGTGAACTGACATATTTTCTTTGTTTACAAGTCCAACAAAATAGAGATGGTATCTTTTTATCACAAACCAAGTACCTCAAGCAGATGTTGAATAAATATGGCACGGAAGATTGGAAATGGGCGAAACAATGCTGAAATGGTGATTTTTGCGTTTAAACGGAAAATAACTTTCTTTTTGAAATATGGTGCAAAGTGAACAATGGTCATTTTGTCATTATGCAAGAGGTGGTTTTGGCTTTCATCGCACTGCTTATGAGGCACAGGCGGTTTTGGGAAGGGTCACCTGATACAATCTAAGCCTAACACGTAGCAAGGGGAAGTTAGCAGAATACCGCTTTTTGGGTGGGTAATGCTCGGAAAGAGAGCCAACCTGAAATTGCTGAGGGTCGTTGGATTTGAATGCACGTGATCGGATGGTGGTGGAGAAAAAGAGTAGCGCGAAGGGGCCCAATGATTAATTATGGTGGTATGGGCTTTATTATGGGTTAAACACTGAGATTAACGAGGTTTTATGGTTAAACAAAGGTTTAGGTTGGTTCTTCGTTCAAAATATAAAAATATTTTAACAAAGAAATCCTTTGCAAAACACCGTATGGCGAACTTGAAAAAGTATGAATATGGGTAGACAGATGACGTCGGGTCTGGGTTCATCGCATATTGGAATCATAGTTTAGCGAAGGAAGGCCCATCATAAAGGAATGTGATAGGGGCCAGACATGATGCTGAAAATAAATTATAGATAATAATACGATTGGGTTTGGGTTCCCATCGCATATCGGAGATTGCAATAGCGGAGGATGTATGTTTCGGCAGGGACTTGCGATGAGGGACGATGCAAAATGGGCGATGAATTATGTAATATATATGCATTGGGTCCAGGTCCATCGCGCATCGCATATCGCAATGCGGAGGAGAGTGCATATACATTGAAAGGTTTGCGATCCGCCGATATGCGGTATGTTATGGAATACATAGTTTTATAATAAAACTCATGGTTTGGGATATTTTAATAAAGGGAGTTAATATATACGGGAAAGGAATTTTAGGGGTTTAATACGTTAAGTTAGCATTAATATGAAATATGAGCGGAAAGGGAAAATACACTAAGTATAATGCCTTTTCATGAGTTATTTTATTTTCACATATATACATCAATACTTAGGCTAAACATATTTTTGTGGGCTTTTTGGGTAAAAGGGGATTTAGCATGGGGTTTTCACTTTTCCTAGGCAAAAAGGATTTTAACCTTAGGAAAAGGGGTTTTCTATGGAAAATGAATGAATATGAATTGTATGAAGGTGGGAAGGGGAAATTAGTAAATATAGGGATGAATGGGGATGAGGGAATTTAATTAATTGATCTTGTAGACCTTCATTTACTTTGTGTAATTGCCTCATGGACATAGAAACATATGGTAAAACATGATAAATGTACAATTTTTCCAATCAATCATCAAACTTCTGCAACCTTTCTTCTACTTACCCTTTTCTTATCCTATCATTTTTTTCTTCACTTAATGTGTGCATTTAAGCTAGCAAACCCTTTTCCTTTCTTATTATTTTACAAAAAAAAACTATCTAATTCTAAGCTTATAACATCCAAGGGCTCAGATTAAACTGATGAGCACCTTATTATTCTCTACCTAACTATTGATTTGCCAATCTTTATTCTCTAATTATAACACCAAATTTAAATCATGAAGCAGTCAAGATTAAACTATTTGACTGTCATGGGTTGTGGCATTTATGACAAGCTGCACATAACCGTTATTTTGCAGAAACAATAGTAGTGGCATTTAGACTTGCTCACTTTCAAAGTTTATTTGTTTTCTTTTCTTTCTAACCTAACATTTTCTTTTTGTCTTGATTTTTTAGGACATCCAACCTAATATTTTCTTTGATATGAACATCATCATCAAGATATTTTCAAAAAGATTTTATTCAATATTGTTATGTCCATATCCTAACTTAACATTTTTTCAAATATTCTATCCTATCAAAACCAAAAAATGCTACAACATTGGCTCCATCTGGGGACTACTTTCTCCTGTAGAATGCAAAGAACCTGTAGATACATGTGCCTTCTCCTCGAGCCATGGAGTGCCTGCTGTAAGAAAAATCACACTGACATCTTGAAAAGTAAAAGAAAACTGGAGTATTTACAATGAAAACTATTTCAACTTCTTAGTATTGAATGTAATGTTTCAGAAACCTTCCATTTACAGGATAAGTGGAATATAGCCCCTCAAGATTCTGCAACACAAAAGTGTTGTTACCCTTCACTTCAGCAATTGCTAAAGGTCCAAACCATAGATTGTCAAATTTTCCATGCTTTCCTTTCTCTTCTCTCCTGGCATCCCATCTTAGAACTAGATCACCTTCCTTAAAGTCCCTTTCCCTGGCTCTTTTGTCAAATAAGACCTTCATCTTATTCTAATATTTCTTCAATTTGTGTTGAACTTCATCTCTATTTTCATTAAGTTCAATAATATGATTTATTCTTCTTGAAAAATCATCAAGTTCATCTATTGAATCCTACAGGAATTTTAAAATAGGGAAGGCCAAATGGGTAGGGAAGATTGCATCTTTCCCATAGACTAATTGAAATGGAGATTTTCTAGTTGATATTTTTGGAGGAATTCTGTTTGCCCATACTACATAAATCAAATGTGAATCCCAACCCTTCTTATGATCAACTAGTCTCTTTTTGATTACCTTTACTAGACTCTTGTTTGATGAATCTGCAAGGCCATTACGTTGATGGTAGTATGGAGTTGAATGATGTAACATAATCTAATATTTCTGGAAAAATTCAATCATTTTAACACTAGAAAAAGTTGTTGCATTATCAGTGACAATTTGAGTTGGGCAACCAAATCTAGATAAGATATTCTCCTCAAAAAACTTAATTACTATTGAACCAGTAGCATTTCTGATTGGAATTGCTTCCACCCATTTAGTAAAGTAGCCTGTTGCAGTAAGGATCCATCTATGTTGATTACTTGAAGTGGGGTGAATCTCTCCAACAAAATCTAATCCCCATTGAGAAAAAGGTGCTGAAACTATTTATGGAACAAGTGGAAGAGCTGCTAATTTTTGTTTATTGGAAAACATTTGACAAGGAACACAACCTCTAACCTTTGCCCCTACTTGTAAGAATAATGTGGGCCAATAAAATTCTCCCCTCAGAATCTTGTATGTTGTTTCTCTCCAAGTATAATGTCCCCCACAAAATTTTGTATGAAAGTGATCAATGATTCCTTCAGTTTCTAATTCTGTTAAACATAATAACAAAATATTTAGTGGATCTTTCCAGTATAAATTTGCATTTATAATATATTACTTGACTAATTTTAACTTAATGGTTTTACACTGGGTTTTGGAGAATGATGCAAGACACTCAAAATGGATTAAGAAATTTACAATATCTTGATACCAGTTTGACAACAAGAATTTTTCATCAATGTGTATAGGACTGATCTGCTCTGATGGTATATGTTCTTGTGGATTCTCCCCTTTAGGATGAAGGGAAGGTTCTTGTGGATTCTCCCCTTTAGGATGAAGGGAAGGTTCTTGTGGATTCTCCCCTTCTGTAAGGACAGAAGGTTCTTGTTTATTCTTCCCTTGTATTTCTAAAACAGAATTGATTCCAAGAACTTTGCAGTTAGATTCAGCTAGAAGCTTAGCTAATCCTTGACCTTTTACTAGCTTGGTAGTCTTGATAGTTAGATCAAACTCCAGAATTTGGGTGATCCATCTACCTCTTTTCCCATCAGTGTTTGGTTGGTTTAGGACAATTTTCACAGCACTATTAGGGACATAAGTAGTAATAGGTGAATGTAAGACATACATTCTGAATGATTTCAAGGCTTGAATGAGGGCATAGGCTTTATTCTCAATGATGTCATACTTAAGCTCAACATCTCTCATAACCTTGCTAAAAAAGGCTATGGGTTGGTCGTGGGAATCTTCATTTTTTTGTAATAGAACGGCAGCAAGGGTTGTTTCAAAGGCAAAAGAGAAAATACTAAATGGCTTAGTATAATAAGGGTTGGCTAAGGTGGGAGCTTCAGAGATAGCCCTTTTTATTTGTTCAAATGCATGCCTAGAAGAGGCAATCTGTTTGACTTCATGGTCTTTTTGGAGCATGTCAGTTATATCTTTTACAATCTCTGCATAATCTGGAATAAACCTCCTTAGAAAATTAATTTTGCCTAGAAAAGCTTGAATCTCCTTCTTGTTTCTGGGTAGGGTCAATGTTTCAATGGTAGATACTCGCTTGGGATCAATTACTACTCCCTCGTTTGAAATTATATGGCCCAACAATTTTCTTTCTTTGATAGCAAACAAGGACTTCCTAGGGTTCAATGACATTCCAAATTTTCTACACCTGTCAAAAACCTTCATCAAGTGCTTTAGATGTTTCTGATCAGATTTAGAAAAACAGTTACATTATCAAGATAAATAACTACAAATTTATTTACTTGACCCATAAAAGCTATGTCCATAGCTCTCTAAAATGTTGCTCCAGCAGTGGTTAAGCCAAATGGTATTCTAGTGTACATGAATGTACCCCAGGGTGTACTAAAGGTTGTCTTCTCTTTGTTTGTTGTATCATAATTCACCTAATTGTAACCTGAAAAACCATCAAGGATAGAAAGTATTTGTGCTCCTGAAACCATTTGAAGTAACTGGCCCGTTTTGGGCAAAGGATAATTATTTTTTAATGATGCCTTGTTCAAATTTCTAAAATCCACACAGAGTCATATTTCTCCATTTTTCTTTCTAACAGGAACTACATTTGCAACCCAATTAGAATATCTAAGGGGGAGGATGATCTGAGCGTCTAGCATTTTCTTAATCTCCCTTTCTACAGTTGGTAGAATGGCTGGATTTATCCTTCTAAGTTTCTGTTGATAAGGTTTTGCTTCTAGCTTCAAAGGAATCTTATGTTGTATTAATGAAGTATCATAGGTCTTTAGATAAGCATAAGTCCAAGCAAAAACATCCCTATAATTTTGCAGTTACTTAAGATATTGAGCTTTCATCTCAGGGTCTAGGGATGCACATATTTTGATGTTTTTGATATCTTCATCAGTTCCAATGTTAATCTGTTCTATGTCATCTAGTGACGAAATGGGTTGAGGGTTTCAGAGGACATCATTTTGATCAAACAATTTTTCTAAAAGAATGAGTCCTTTTGGAATAAAACTATTAGATAATTGAATAATGTCATGATTGGCAATTTGGGTTTTAAAACCTGAAGTATCATTTCCATCTGCATTTTCATTTATTTCAGTTCTACCTTCATCAATTTGTAGAAATGAAAAATCATCTATTACCTGTAGAAATGATTTCAAATGTTCATCATCTTCAAATATTTGCCAATGTTTCAGATTATATCAAATAGATAGCCTATATTTGACTTGTATCTGATAGAGTACATCAATATGATCAAGAATTTTAAAAGAGCCAACAGAGACAGCTAAGGCATCTACATGAATATTCCAATCTCTAGGAATATGAGTCAAATTAAAAGCATCAAAGAAGTTTTCAACTGAATCCCATACTTCATTTCGGTAGGACCTAAGTCTAGGGTGTTTGGTCTGGAAAACATTTCTTACTTTCTTATCAATAATTTCTGAATCGGTAAAAACACTTAAGTTTTGAACTTTTAAACTTTTGGCTAATTGCAATCCTAAAAGGAAAGCTTCATATTCAACTACATTATTTGTAACTTCGAAGTCTAATTTACATTATTGGGTTATATTTTCTTTTTCAGGTGAAATTCAAAACTACTCCAGCTCTTGCCCCATCTTTCGTGTAAGAGCCATGAAAGAATAGTTTCCAAATATCGGTTTGGTTTGATTCGGGACTTTTAACTACCTCTTCAATTTTGGCTTGAAGTGAGTTGAAAACAACCAAAGTATTGATCTATTGCATAAATTGGATCGTTCCTTGGTTGGTTAGTCTTACAAACAGTATGTACAAATCTTACCTCTCTATATAATCTTAATTTCTCTCCTCCATAAACAGGAATAGTAGCATATGACATATCCATCTGTAGAGTTCCCCCTAATTTGGCACAGCAAGACCTAGAAAGGAGCAGTCCAAACTTGGGAGGGATATATGTGACAACAATATCAAGTAATACTCTTTTCACTCGAATTTGGGCAACGGTAACCACTAGATCCTTGATCAATCGTAAACAAGGCACCCTTTTAGAATCAAAGGTGTATAGGTCATGGTAGGATCTAGTTATGTCAAGTTTCAAATGGTCCATGATATATTTTGGCATAAAATTCTGTGATGCTCCTGAATCAAACATACAATTACACAACATGGAATCATTTGTTTTAAGAGTTACATATAAAGGAGGCACTATCTCATCTATCATGTCTAAACTAGGGCCAAAAACTATTGTTGGATTTTCATCTTGTAGAATTATGACATCACCTTCAGCATCAACCGAGGTATTTTGTATCCATTTTGTGACTTGGCTTTGGTAACCAGGGTTTTTAGAAATTTCTGATAGTGGAATTGGGATCTTATCCCTCTCTAATAATTTTTCAACATTAAATGTAGTCAAAATGTTTTTACCAGTTTGGGTAGTATCAATTGGCTGATCTAAGGGCTGAATAAGAGTTGTTTGAGCTTCAACAGTTTTGTTACATGGTTAAATTATTGGAGTTTCCTTTGGAGGTCTCCCAGGACTAGGCCCAGGCCTAAAATCATACCTCTTTTTTAACTCTGCAATTAAAAATTCAAAGAAAGCGTGATATTTAGAGACCTATGAAGCTTCCTGATTTTGTTGTGAGAGGAATGATGGCTATTTGATTGGAAGAAGAATCCATACTATTAATATCTTCAGTAATTGTCATAGTATTATCATTAGGTTGTTGGTCATCTATCAATAGAGGAGAAGGAACCTGTTGATCATTGCTAGGTCTCTAAAGAATTTGTAGTGGTGGATTTCTTTTATACTGACCTTGATTTTGGTTTTGAGGTCAATCTTTGAAATCTTATTTGATAGGTTTCTAAGAGAAGATGTTATTTCATCTATTTTTTAGTCTTCTGATTTAGTCTTAGAGGAACTAGAGGCTTCTTGAACAGATTTGAGTTTTCTTTGGGCCTTTTCTTCCTTAAGTTTTAAAGAAGTTGAGGCTACCCTATTTTCTTCTACTTCTATAACGTTTGTTTTCATATCTTCAAGAGTTCTTGAAGTTCTCTCTCGTAGCATAACAACAAAGTCATCATCAAAAGCTTTACAAATTCTAGAATTGGCTACTGCTACAGGGGGCTTACAATCAACAGGCATTTTGTGATAGAGTTTATTGAATATTTTGATAAAATCTGATATTGGTTCACCGAAGTTCCTTTTAAGCTCTTCAAATTCCGTGACGAAGTAAAGGGGATCCTTTTTAAAACCCCGTTGATTTTTAAATATGGTTGTAAACTATTCCCAATTTCTAATGGAAGACGTTGGTAACTGCCTAAACCAAATCCTCACATTTCCTTCAAGTGAATGTACAAATAACCTCATATAAATGTTTTCTTGTTTAATATTCATGTTGTCTGCAAAGTCTAGGAAAGCTTGAAGATGGTCCTCATCTGAGAGACCAGTTTCTTCCTTGTACTTGGGAAGGTATTTTAAGTATCCAGCTGGGAATGCATCAAGGTTACTAGGTAAGACTAAGGCAGCATATCTAGCCTATACAATAGGTCGGAAAGCCATGACAGCAAGTGGTTTATGAGGTGCTTGAGGTGTATGAGGTTGTCCAGGTGGATTATGTGGTGTTTATGTGGATGTAGAGGATGAAAAAGAAGTAGAGGAAGAAGATGGTGATTCAGGGGTTGATGAACTAGTTGGAGGTAAAGGAGGAGATCTCCTGAAAGACTTCAAAGGAGTCTTAAGAACTAACTTTGGGACCTGAAAAGGAATACATTATTTTGTTTCAAAGAGAGGACTGGAGTATATAGAGAAGGTCTCCTTAGGTTGTTCAAAAGAAGAAGCTTCAGGTCGGTCAAAAATGGAAGGAAAATGATAAGTGGTAGGGGATATGAAATCTGTGGGTTTATATTCTGGTAGATTAACACCCAAATCAGATTCAGTTTTAGGTGATTCTAGTGGTAGTGTGGGTATTGGATGAGATTATAATGAATGAATAAGGTAGGTTGACTTAAAATCAACTCCTTTATCTAGAAGTTCAGCAACCCTAGGTGATAAATGGGAGTAATCAGGATCCGATGGGATATTACTATAGGGGTCAAACGATTCTAATTCTTCAGGTTGTAGGACTGAAGAGGAAGAAGAAGATGGTTGGTGTCCCCTTTCAGAACTGGATTTCCTCAGAAGCCTTTCAAGATCTCAATGAAAAGAATGAATTAATATCATTGTCCCAAGGGAAACTTAAAAGAAATTTGAATCCCCGACAGTGGCACCAATTTGATATTGTACCCCTAAGATAGTAGTAGGTCAGCTACCAATGCCAGAGCATCTAAAATAATTGTTTTGGGGTTTTTAGTTTTAGTTTTGGAAGACCAATGAATGAAGACAGATTTAGAATTGAAATACTTAATCCTTTGGATAATATTAATATCCCAACAAAGGGTTGCTATAAAACTTTACATAGTGATATAGATCAAATAGTGGTGAGAAGAAGATAGAAAATAATATGATTATCATAGTTTCCAGACTGTAAAATAGAACAATAATAAGTATGAAAACCTTCTAAACTACATTCCAAAGATTCAAGACAATATACTTAAGCTTAAAAAAGATGTTGATGATTTATTGATTAGAGGGGATTAGCTAAACAAACAATAAATTAATCCATTCTCTTAATAGATGATCACTTTAGGAGCTTATAGGAATAAATTGAGACACAATTATTCCTACCTAGATATCTCTATAAGTCATAAGCATATGAAGAAAAACATAATGATTAATAACTAAAAAAACTTATAGGGTAACACAAACTGTGTAAAACCAAATTCAGAATCCTCTACTTTGTATTAAGGTTCCAGAAAGACTGAGTACATCAAGTGTCTAGAAAATCTTCCTTCAAAGGTGCAACCAAGTTCAAAGTAGAATGAACAGTCACAAGTTAACAAGCAACTAACAATGAACCTTGAACCTTGAACAACTCGAGAAGATAGTTATTTATACAATAATGAAACTAAGAAAATATCCTAAAACTGATTAAGATTTATTCTAGGAAAGGAAAGATCTTCATGCAAGAAGATAGGGGCAACTATTGAACTACTTCTTGCTATCCCTTTTATTCAGGTTGTCCTAGCTTTGTTGTTTGATATTTTTCCCTTTAAGCTGCTTGATTGTTTGTATCCTTTATGCTATTTGATTCCTTCATTTGATCTTTCATATGATACTCTTTAAACTTTGTGAATATCCTTTGACCCTGCTAAGTAACCTTTACTGTGTTCCTTTTTACCTTGACTGTGCATTTCAGGTTTTTATTGTGTCTTTCAAAAGTAAGATCTTCGTATTTGTCTTCAAATTGTATGTAGGATTTTTCTTTGTATGTTTGGAACAAGAGTTTTTACATGCAAAACACAGAAATTGTTAAGAAAACATAGGTGACAAAGAATGACATCAATGGATTTATTGAGCTCAAAAGGATATTGGAAGGAGTCCAGAGCGTATCGGAAGGTAAAACAATGGTTTTATTGGTTTCAGAGGCTTATGGAGGCTTCACTGTGTTAATGGGCAAAACAAGGATGAAATGGTGTTTTTTGCGTTTAAACGGAAAAACAAATTTCTTTTTGAAATATGGTGCAAAGTGAACAGTGGTAATTTTTTTGTTATGTGGGAGGTGGTTTTGGTTTTCATTGCACCGCTTATGAGGTGCACGCAGTTTTGGGAAGGTTCACCCTATACAATCTAAGCTTGACATGTGGCAAGTGGAGGTCAGTGGAATACCACTTTTCAGGTGGGTAATGCTCGGACAGAGAGCTAACCCGAAATTGCTGAGGATCGTTGGATTTGAATGCATGTGATAGGACAGTGGTGGAGCAAAAGAGTAGTGCGGAGGGGCCCAAAGATTAATTATGGTGGTATGGGATTTATTATGGGTTAAATACTGAGATTAGTGGGGTTTTATGGTTAAACAAAGGTTTAGGTTGGTTCTTTGTTTAAAACATAAAAACATTTTAACAAAGAAATCCTTTGTGAAACACGGTATGGCGCACTTGAAAAAGTATGAATTCGAGCGGATAGATGATGTCGGGTCCAAGTTCATCACATATCACAATCACAGTTTAGTGAAGGAAGGCCCATCAGAAAGGAATGTGATAGGGGTTGGACGCGATGCAGAAAATAAATTATAGATAATACTGTGATCAGGTCCAGGTTCCCATCGCATAACGAAGATTGCAATGGTGGAGGATGTATGTTTCAGCAGGGACTTGCGATGAGGGCGGATGAAAAATGGTGATGAATTATGAAATATATATGCGTCAGGTCTGGGTCCATCGTGCATCGCATATCGCAATGCGGAGGAAATTGCATCCACATTGAAAGGTTTGCAATCCGCTGATATGCGATATGTTATGGAATACATAGTTTTATAATAAAACTAATGGTTTCATGATATTTTAATAAAGGGAGTTAATATATACGGAAAATGACTTTTAGGGGTTTAATATGTTAAGTTAGCATTAATATGAAATATGAGTGGAAAGGGGAAATACACTAAGTATAATGCATTTTCATGAGTTATTTGCTTTTCACATATATACATCAATACTTAGGCTAAACATCTTTTTGTGGGTTTTTTGGGTAAAAGGGGATTTAGCATGGGGTTTTCACTTTTCCTAGGAAAAAAGAATTTTAACCTTAGGAAAAGGGGTTTTTCATGGAAAATGAATGAATATGAACTGTACGAAGGTGGGAAGGGGAAATTAGTAAATATAGGGATGAATGGGGATGAGGGAAGTTAATTAATTGATCTTGTAGACCTTCATTTTCTTTGTGTAATTGCCTCATGGACATAGAAACATATGGTAAAACATGATAAATATACATTTTGTCAAATTAGTCATCAAACTTTTGCAACCTTTCTTCTACTTACCCTTTGCTTATCCTATCATTTTTTTCTTCACTTAATGGGTGCATTTAAGCTAGCAAACCCTTTTCCTTTCTTTTATTTTATAAAAGAAAACTATCTAATTCTAACCTTATAACATCCAAGGGCTTAGATTAAATTGATGAGCACCTTATTATTCTCTACCTAACTGCTGATCTGCCAAAATTAAATAGTTTGGCCAGATCTTTATTCTCTAATTATAACATCAAATTTAAAGCATGAAGCAGTCAATATTAAACTATTTGACTGTCATGGGTTGTGGCATTTATGACAAGCCACACACAACCATTATTTTGCAGAAACAATAGTAGTGGCATTTAGACTTGCTCACTTTCAGAGTTTGTTTGTTTTCTTTTCTTTCTAACCTAACATTTTCATTTTGTCTTGATTTTTTACGATATCCAACCTAACATTTTCTTTGATATGGAAAACATCATCAAGATATTTTCAAAAACATTTTATTCAATATTGTTATGTCCATATCCCAACTTAAGATTTTTTAAAATATTCTATCTTATCAAAAGCAAAAAATGCTACAACACCTATGAGGGAAGGGACCCCATGGAAATAGTTGGCAAAAGCAGAGATTTGGTGCTCGCAAAGGCCATGAAGAAGAAATACAAATTGGAAAAGAAGCAGAGAGACTACGTAATTAGTAGCATTCAAGACAAAGGGGTGCGTGTAGCCACCCAGATGCTGGTTGGGAAGGTTATGAGAAAATGTCGTAGTAATGAGGTACCAGCGATAGTCGTTGCACTGGCCGAAAAATTCGCGAAGGGGGTCCAATTCAAATGGGCCGAATTCCTCTGTGAAGAATTTATAACCAACTGCAAGGAAGTTCAGGAGTAGGGAAAGACATTCCACTACGCGTGGTTACTCTTGACTATCTTATTGGTGACTGGGGAACTGCCTGAGGATAGTCAGTTCCCTCCTCTTGAGCAAGACCTGCCAGAGGCGGAAAAATATGCGTCGCTCAGGGCTATGAAGGATGCCACGAGGATCCGTGAGACCAATATCTTCTAGGTTCTCATGGAGGTGAGCGTCCAGATGTGGATCAACAAAAGGCCACGCCTATCCCCCACAGTGTACATCAGTTTGCGGAGCTTTGCAGACTTCAAGGTGGATATGCACAATGTGTATATTAAGGAGTGTAAGGATCCGACACAGAACTAGACCAAACTCCCTTTCATAGCGGTTGATGATTCCATTTTCGTTGTGCTCGACTCATGGCCTCCCGAGTGGCATGCCCCGTATCTAGCAGCATGCGATAAGACATTGGTACAAAAATAGAAGGATGCCCCTAAGCCGTTGGCTCAATAGAAGTGAAATGAGCAGTTGGCCGCGGAGGTAAGGGCTTTCTACAAGGAAACAAAGGCTGCCACAGAGCAAACCAAGGCCACCTACAAAGTAGCAACATCACAGGCAATAGGGGCTACCACGATGCGGGAGGAAAAAGGCCTAGACTTGACCATGGGACAGGGAATAGAGGACACAGTAGAATGCACGGACCCAAGCATGACATATACACAACTGAAATGGCCACAAGGTATGGAACGAGCAGGCCCACGGAAGAATACCAAGGCTTCCAAACTGGACAGTGAACCTATTACACTCACAGAGGGTGACCTCTATGACATCGGCGACACAGTTCGCAAGGTCACCAGGGAAGCGCTCCAGGAAGCGATGATAGAGCAGCAGAATGTGTTAGAGGCTCTTAGGGCCCAGCTACAGGAACTTCAGGTGTGGCCCCCACAAGAGGGAATGGTAACCGCCTACAGTTCCACAGGTACATCAACAATGGAGCAATTTCTACGGGCCAAAATTTCTAACACCATCGTGTTGCTTAAAGGAGCACTAACAGTGGAAAGCATGGAGGATGGAGTCATGATGGGCCAGATCAAGGGACTTGGCCTAAACTTGCTTGCCCTTCTGCAGGATACATTATACCAGCTACAGGACAAAGTGACAGTAGAACTCCGCGCTAGGGAAGGTCATGCAATACAGATGCTCAGTGAACAGAAAATAAACATCGAGCAGCTTAGTCTACAACGCGATGAAGCACTAGCACATAATCAACAACTGGAGCAAATGGTAGAGAAAGCACATTGTCATGTCCTAGAGATAGAAATTACGATAGATATACCAGTAGGAGTGTGAATTCATATATTGGCCAGTGGATTCCATGAGGAAAAGGAGGAAGCAATGAGGATACAACTGGACCTCAACCTTCATATTACTAAACTGCGATTAAAGGCAAGGTCATCCACACCCCTGAAATTTAGGGAACAATGTGTTGGCACCATCCAAAAAGGGCTGGAGGAAATAGGACAGATAGTGCAAAATTGTACTACTATGTTGGAAGAATCCTTCGCGGTCCTCACTTCCTTATAGGAGGACCCCACCATATAGCACTTGGAAACAAAGGCATGAGAACTTCAAGAGTAGTATGACAGTGTGTGCGACACTGCATAGACAGTTGTCTTGACCCAACGGCTGGTGAAGCTACAGCAGGCCAAGGCATTAAAGGAACAGGTGGATGTCACGTGACAGAAAGAGGCAGTACTTAAAGCACGCGTCTAGCCTTGGATTGATGAGGCCTTCCTCATCACTGCCGCTATCGAGGAAATCTTGCAAATATGAAGGTGATGCATGCCTTAAGTCAAGAATTTTCCCTTGACAGTGAGAATTCGACCAAAATAGTAGAGCAGATCTAATAGATGGCAGAAGAGTGCATTGCAAACCTTCACGTAGCACAGGCACAGTTGGAGGGGCTCCGTGCCAATATCGCCGCACCAACTGAGTGACTCGGGATGAGTCACAATGATTGTGTTGGGGACTTGTTGGGCATGGGATCCCCCACAACAAGTTTTGGGGCTCAAAGTGCGAGTTTTGGTCAATTAGATTGTAAGACTCCGTGAATTGCGGGTGTAAAGCGCGAAGTCTAGGATGAGTCATAGGGTTGTTTGCCCTAAAATATTGGAAGATAATGTAAAGTTGTGTCAGCCTACCCATGCTCCGCGGACCATGGGATTGTATTTTATAAATAGAGCAAGGCTTTAAGTGCAAAAGATGGCTAAGGAATAATAGATAGAATAGCAAAGGGCATGGTTGAGGGTTAAAGTTGGATCTGAAGTGTATTGGGTCATAGTAGTACGAAGAGGCTCTGCAGTTGAGTGCACAGAGGCCTAGAAAAGTTCACAACAGAGTGCGCAAACCCCCACAGCTAAGTGCATAGGGTGGAGTTGGGTCTATAATTGGGATTGAAAGTTAATAAAGAGAAGTTCACTCTATGCACCTGTTCTGCATCTATATTTTGATTTTATGCATTGCTTTTACTCTGTTATTTACTGCACGCAATTGATAAATATTTATATGAATGCATATATATGAAAATAATCTAATTAATCAGCTAACAGAGCCTAACTAATAAAGACTTGGTTAAATAACACAGGTCGCACTGCGGTTGGAACTACGCAAAGTCAGTATCGCAGGGTGCGGGGTGCTCGCTTGTGCGCGTAGCGTAGTAAGTGCGAAGGTTGGACCGCGTGCCAATCACTTCATATAAGACATCCCTAGGGTGCGGAAACCTGGTTCTAGCACCCTCCCATACTACTTCGCGTGAGACCTCAATTCGCACTCCACGAACTATTGTTGAAAGGGCCAGTAGTACCAGGATTTTCTTGGCTAAATCACTTCTCAACCTCGGTCAGGCCCCACTAAGCCAACATCCATGTTCCCTTCCGAGTCCAAATTTTGGATAGTCGTATAAGGTGAGGGAATGATTTCAAGTGCGTCATGAGACAGGATTTGAATGGGCATCGTGTCTGAATCAAATATCGAAACATGATGGTGAGAGTCCTCCCAAGGTCGCTCTTCTAAACACATGATCTCTCAAATAACTTCATCTGTAGGTAGGACTTGATTGAGGAGATCGTTAGAACGAGCATTTATGGGAGAGGAGGTGGTACTAGTGGTAGTGACCAAAGTGATGAGAGATTTAGATGTAGATTGAATGGCTTGGTAGGGAAATTTAGCTGGTGACAACAACATTTGTTCTCCATAAGCGTCAATGTCTGAAGGGGTCGGTAGGATCCAATGATCGGTCGGTTTGTGAGGAATAAATGAGACCATAGAGACTGTCTATAGAACTGCGGGTGGTGGGAGAGGAAAAAAACCCATCAGGGAAGAACCCTTCAAAAGACTGGTATTGATACTGACATGAGAGTCAGTTATGCCACCCACTAAAGGTACAATGCTACTAGTCAATGGGCAGTAATCTGGGGTGCAGAAGGACAGCTCGTCCAGTGTGACAATTATCCCATCCAATGGAAAGAGGATGAGATGAAAGACCAAAGACATAATGTCATTCATATCATAAGTCCAACTGCAACCCAAAAGCATATTACGGTCGAGTACAACTTTAATGTCCACCGTTATCGTTTTCCCACTTAGAGTAATGGGGTAGTCAGAAGGTAGCCTTTTGGGATGGATTTATGGCCATCGAATGCCTCGAGGGAATTCGATGGTAAAGAGAGGGTTGGAGAACGCAAGGTGAGCCAACAATAAGCCGACATGATGCAGGTTGAAGCACCTTCATCAATGACAGTTCTATGTACTCCTCGCCCTTTCGAAAATATTTGCACCTGAAATGCAAGATGGTGTGAAAGGGTAGGTTTACATTTGTCCATGTCGAAAATTGCAAGCATGGAATCCTGAGGGCCAACCCCACCAATTGCAGAAAGCAAAGCTTTCCTTTGTGTTGGATAGGTTTGTAATACATCGAGCGCTGACATAGATGATAGTGCTTGTGCCAAATCTTCTACAATACTGTAGTTTTGGGGAACACGTACAGATGTATTAAGAATTGTGTGATGAAGTGCCCTTTTGGGGGGGCGAATCACAAGATCAACAACCAGAATTCAGATGTGAAGGTCATTAGGCAGTGGTGGGTTTTGACTCGAGGAGGCTTCCTCAGCATTAGTGACTGGAGCTCCATAAGTTTTGGCTCTGGTTTGAAGATCTACCATTTCAAAGGTGTATATGGTATATGGTCCTTCACTAGCTGAAGGATGATGCGAACTATCGTTGCCCCCTTGTGGGGGTTGGGGTTGGTTTGCAATAAGGTGTTGCTACTGTTGGGCAGGGAAAGGATTGTTTATGACCGTAGGGGTCTTGCCGGTGTCCTTTTTAGCAATGAAATATGTGCGTTCTTGGAGACGCAGATAATGATATGTCATGTGGTCTTCTGCACATATTTTGCAAGGGAATTTGGTGGGTTTGTCATTTCCATCGTCAAAGAGTGCAACAACCTTCTACTTTGGGTTGTACTGCTTGGTTGACTGCTCTTCAAAAGGAACGATCTTTTTCTTATTCTTCTTGTTCTTACCGTCGGTTTTTTGTGTTGACTGCATAGAGTTTATCATGATGGTAGGAAGAGAACTCGATTTGGTAGAGGTGTCAACTGACAACTGGGCAATGTGACCACTAAGTTGTTTTACAACAGCCTTGGAGGTATCACCGATAATGCCATCGGTGTGCGCACCGGGTTGCTGAGTAGTGGGAGCATTAGAGTTGCGAGCGGTATTGGGAATTACATTGTATAAAGTGCTAGATTGCGAATATATAAAATATAAGTGTTAGGAACGATGAATGGATTGGTCTTCCATGACCGCACCACCTAAGGCGACATCTTTAGTGATTGGAGGGAGTAGAGACTTGCAGAACCAATTTGTTAGTAGATAGTCTAGGAGGGGAGCTTTGACTAGGCTCCACCTACATCTCCATTCATGGATATGATAAGAGATGCGGGTGGCGATTTCCTAAATTTAAGAAGTGACTAGTTCCATCCCAGTTTCATAGTAGATGGGTAGTTGGAAGTGCTTTAAGAATTCCATCGCTAAAGCGCCAAAGGTATTGACTGAGACACGTGGTAACTCGATGTACCACTTGGCTGCATTGCCAGTAAGGGTGTGGGGAAAGAGCCGTAGCTGGATACTATCATCCACCATGGAGTTAGAAACACACCATAAATGATAGATGGTGATGTGCATACTCGGATCCTCACCTTGTTTCCCCTCGAACTTCGGGATGTCTATCAGAATTTTATAAGGGAATGGTGGCCAAAGTAAGTTGTGATAGATGGGGTCATTTGAGAGTTTGTACAAGTTGGGGATATCAAGTGTTGCCAAGAAATACAAGGTGTTTCATGCCCCCAAATCGGACCAAGGCAATGACATATGACCTGAGGATCCTTGCGGTCCTCCCATTGTTTTGTTCCCAATATTATACACAAGATGTGTGGCATAGTAATTTCCTTGTGGTACAATTGTGTATTGTGGGTTTCCATAGGGATTGTTAGACTGGGGGTTGTAAGTTCCCCCAGGATAAGGAATTCCCACTTGACTCATTCGAGGTTGAGAGTGGGGTGCCCGTATGGATTGATTGGGACCTTGTTGAGGGATCTTGCTTGCCATGTAATTAACTATAGGTCCTTGAATGACATAAGGAGGGTTCATTTCAATCAATGACTGTCCCTGTTGTCCTGTAAAAGTAGGGGGAACTCTAATGTTCCCATCTAGTATGTGCATATTGGGAACATTGCCCCCAGGGGTTGGAACATAGATGCCAACCAAAGGGGTTGTTGATGAGACCCTTGCTAGCCATGCTATATTAAGCATTATAAGGAGCGCTATATGTATCACTTGTCGTAGGTCCGGGAGCTGAAACAAAAGGGGTGAAACTCGGTATATACTAGGTTCCACTCATGTTGTGTGTCATGATAGTGTTTGAACTTGGGACAAGCAGGATAGAATGGTTGGCCATTAGAGGTGTGGTACTGATTGTCAACTGGGGAGGTGGTGGTGCACCAAAAGTGTCCACAAAATCCCACGACTTGTTAGTCATCAATGGGATGGGTGGTGTAGGTCCAACAGAATACATAGGAGGTACAAATGCAACTGTAATCAAGAGTGGTCCCAACGGATTCGTGATCATAGGATTGTATGGAGGAATAAAACCTTCAGTAAATAAATATTTCAGTAAGCTGGAATCGTGGGATGTCCAAATTGATTATGTGTTAGATCTCGGAGATTGATTGCCCAAAGATAGGTAATCCGGTTCACTGGGACTCAATAGATCCTCCACAATGAGTGGGGGAAGACCTAACAACTGTCTAGATTGATGATGAGGGCTGGATGTAGCCACGGTGGTCAATAAATTTTATCAATAAATTTTACAGTGATATTTATTAAAGTATCGGTGATAACAATCTAGCACTTTAAAAAATAAAAAATACATTAAGGAAATCAATCAACAAGCAGAGGGAAATGACCTTGTCTAATAACCACCAATCATTGGAGATGAAACCCAGTATCACAATAGATAATAGAGATAGTTGACCAAATGTACAGTTACGATTACTCTTGAGCTTCGTTCGAACCTCAGATTAAGGGGCCAAGTACTCTCGTGAAGACGAGCACCCTCCCAAAAATTGAAGACAGAGTAGGTTCGTTTGCGTTAGGTACTAGGGCAGCCCTCCCTAGTCACCTTGTGTTCTTCCCTAAAAGTATGGCCACTAAGGATACCTCAAATCACAGACACTATCAGGGGGGACATAGTCGTAGACAATACATTTTGTGGGCAGGATACATGAGTCCCCAACTCAGCTCCAATATCTCGGAAGGGATCCCCCATACACAGAATACCCAAAGGAGATGTAAGAGAAGGTAGTCTACCTTCATTTACATTCCTATGGTGTCTCGTATTTAGCTCCTCTTTTACTAGAGTGGTCCTAGATAGTATGAGTGCAGAAGGATTTCTCTCGTTAATGACACTAGTTTCGGTGTATGATCTTGGGTAGTTAACTCACAACTGCCTAACCCAAAATCTTAGCCTAAACTAATGTGTGTCTACTCTAAAAACAATTGATTTTATTAGGTAGGTTTTAAATGTACTTCGTTAGAGTCTTCGGTAGGGGTGTTGACGTTTGAAGTTATATGGGACTCTAACTCAAATCATGCAAAAACAATGCTTGTAAATTTCACTTTCGACGAAGAAGTTGCTTCTACGAAGGGAGAGCCATTCATACATCAATATATATACCATGCATTTTGTTCAGTAAAACACTAGCATAACCGACAAAACTAACAATTCTCACTAACAACTTTTGAAACTAAATAATGCAGATCTAACCAACTAAGCAGAAAACAATAGAAATTTTGTATTTTTTCTTTTATGAAAAAAAACTTTAAAAAGTAAATTTATTTTCTTAAAAAAAAATTGTTTAGGAGACAGATCGATCAAACAAGCACAACTACAGATCCTTGATTAGTCTACAAGAAGATTTCCCAACCCATGAGATCACAAAGCAGTCTTTTTATCAAGAAGTGGTTGGCTAACGCTTTGTAATAGAGGGTACAAAGAGTTACAACACTAATGCACTGTGTGAGGCCAAAGTGCTTTATAAAGGACTATTTACACTAGCAGACAGTGTGAGTGAGGAAAAAGGCTCAAAAAAGAGATTGTGGGGATCAAATCTAGGGCTGAGCACTAAGAGAAGGGTGTTGTATAGTCTTGAGTGGTTAGAAAGGGAATGAAGAAGTACAAGAAGGCCTGGAAGAAAGAGAGATCTAGGAACTTTCTTGGAAAAATATGGGAACTAAGTGTAGTCCCCAGTGGAGTTGCCAATTTTGCTATAGGGATTAATGCACGGGTGTTTGGTGATGCAGAAACCCTAAAGGATCCCGAGATCCTTGGAAGACTGTAAGATTAGTTGCAGTTGTCACAAAGATGCATGCATATTTATGTTCAACAAATGAATATCAAAGCGGGAAGAAGGAATTATTACCTCGAGTGTTAATGTGGTGTTGCTAGAGAGCGTAATGTAGCTAGGCAGAAGACCCCCGAGCTATCTTTAGATCAAAACCTGCACATAGATAAGAGAAGAATTATATCACAACATAAAACCGTGATAAACAATGCATAAACATACAAAGACATCTAGTTGCATATATCTAAGCCACTCATAATACGACATTGCATGAACATATAAACAAATTATACTACCAACATCGTGGAGTCGACAACAGAATTGTAGTTTTGTATTGATGTAGAAAAGACTGATTACAAGAATTGATTGTATCAACCTTCCCAAACCCTCCAGCTCCTCTCTCTCTCCCTTCCTAACCTCTTCTAATGCCTTAGTTAGAGACTATGCTTGACAATCAAATATGCAATCCTTTCAAATGGTTTGACCTCTTTCACAATGGCCCTAGCCTTACATATATAGCATGTGAGGATAGGGTTTCCAAGTCCTTCATGAGTTCCATTAGGCAAAAGCAGTGATGTTTCCATGCATTTGTGCTCTTTCCCATTTGTAGACTCCATTAGGAATTAGTAATTACTCCAAACAGGTCAATTTCTGATGTTTCCCTATTTTTGTGAGCTGACATGGGGGAGAATCTCGAGATATTTCTCTGTCAACTTGTTCCTTTTACCCATAGAAACTAATTTAGGTTCACTAACACTCTTCCTGAGGTAACATACAGAGTTACTCTAGGCACTAACGCACCCTTAGCCTTGCTAGGAAGCTTTATAAAGAAAGTTGCTAGTTCCTAGACAGCGTTAGCTTAACAACTGGGCCTGTGAACTTGGTCAGTCCTTCAGTCATCATGTCTTTCTCCTTTAAGCTAGTGAGGAGGTCATTTTCCTGTATAGCATAAGGTTATTGGAGAAGCCATAAAGAGATGGTTATAATGGATAGGGAGTCCTAGAATTTAGAGGAGATTCTAGCTCAGAATATTAGTTCATATGCTCTTAGAAATTACATAGTTGGATAGTTCTCGGAAAGAGCTTTCCAACATTATATTGAAGTTTGAAAATGGCCTCTTATATTGAGAGATATTGTTGGTCAAAAGTTGTAGATAAAGCATACATGGTCCCATGGCTCAATTCCACATAGACTTCATGTTTTGTGTGAAATATCTTTGTTAAGGAAATTTTGGACTTAGCCGTTTTTGGAGTAGGGTCAGGTTGCATAGAAAATTTACAAAATTGGAGGTTGGATCGTACATAAAAGTTTGACAAGAGAACAAAGCCACGGCCCCTGACCCCCATCCTATGTGGGACCAGCTCCAAGTCAAGATATGGGTCTATTCAGGACTAGTCAGAGGTCAGGTCATGCAACAAAATGTAGCGGGAGAACAAAGCCCTGATTCCCGATCCCTAACCTATGTGGGACTTGATACAAGCTAACAAGTGGAAAAATGTGATTGGCTTATGGTAGTGTGTTGGCAACAATGTGGTATATGACGTCAATATGACATGGTAGGATGAAGGAAACATGGCACGAATATTTGACAGTTTTGGGTAGACTAATGGGCCAAATCTAGGTGACATGTGTCACCATATAGAAGGTGCCACATGGCCTAGATTATGTTAGCATGACCTAAGCTAATGATATGGTAGTACCTTGAAGTTTCTACCAAGGGGTTGTTTTGTTAATTGTTTCCCGTTTATTTTATTTTTAGTGTTGAATGAATAAAACAATCCAAAACAGTGAAAAAAGGACCTTAGTCGGGCCTACAGGGAAATTGAACCTCCAAGCTAGTCAGGTCGACTCAAGAACTCCTGACCAACATTCAAGAAGAGCGGGCTAACTCATGACCTCTTGACCAACATGAAAGTTGTGCCCAAGAGTTAGGTTTACGATGGTTTTCAATGTTAAAGAATTATCAGGCCTTCAAGTCTAGTTGTGAAGTCAGAGGAAAACATGGATGCATAATAGTTGAAGCGGGATGAACCATGACCTTCCAACCTACTAACCAACATTAAATGGGGGTGCACCAAAGTTGTTTCTTGTATTAATGATGATTGTAGAGAATAGGGGCACAAGGAACTGAGGACCATGGTTGCACAAATTCTCTAATGGAGTGAATAGTGATCGTCGTAGGTGGGAGACTGAGATAAGAAAGGACCATGATTTTCAAAGGTTACAATTGACTTCAGAATAGCCATTATTGATATTTCTTGTGTGCCTCTTAGAATTAAATAAAGAGAATAGCTCAAGGATGCCATAATAGCAGTTATGGGCTCTGGTGGTGTGATGCATATGTAGATATCATGGATCAAATGCAACAACATGATGGAGTGCCATGTTGTTTTTACAAGAAAAATTCAATGGAGGTGCTCCTAGTGTGCACAATTTGACTAAGAATTTATTTCTCATTATTGAAGACACTCCCGTGGACATTCATTGCATTAATTGTAATGAAGTTGTAGTTGTATCCCATTCTAGTGATTAATACAGTTGCAATGGCCTTGCCCTCTAATCAAACATCAACATGGAGGGTCAAGTAGAAGTAGGCTTCCAGGCACTATGTTACAAAGAAAATAGAGACAACATCGATCATAGTGCAATAAAGGAACAAAACAATGGAGAGAAGTTATGAAAAGTGGGGGAATGTAAAATTGTTGAGAGTAACAGAGTGCAGTGTTGTGGGTGTGTGATTGAGCTAAGTGTCACTAAGAGAAGGTGTATCACAAGGTTGAGACCTAAGATGGTTGAGCAACAGAGAGCACAGTTCGAAGGATAACTGGGGAGCTAAAAGAAAAGGGCTGGTATTAGAACAAATTATATTTTTATTTCTAGGTATATGCATTATCCTTTGTTTTCATCTTGAAAATTATATGAAAAGTAGAACAGTGGCTAGAGCAGCTAGTTTCCTGCATTCGTAAGAGGTTGGTGGCTCTTGGAAAGTAGTGGTTTGCTATCTTAAGGGCGTTGGTGCCTCTTGTGAATGGATTCTCACAAAAAAATTGTTGTAATTAAGTGGGTGCTTAATTTACATCATAACAATAAATAAATTGGTGGTTTTCTCCGTTTGGGTTTCCACGTAAAAATACTTGTGTAAATATGTATATGTTTCTCATGTGATGGATTGTTTGTACATGTGAATGTCATATCTTCCTTTTTATTTGTATTGTGTATGCATTCTCTAACGAGTCACTGACGATAGTGAAAAGAATTAAATACTTTTACTTAAAGGTTTAAGAACATCACTATTACTGATTCACCCACCCTCTCAATAATTCCTTATTCCAACACCCACTAGAAAATTTTGATGTTCACTGGAAAATTGCGTTGTTGTCAAAATTTTCAGTTTGAAAACCATCATAATTGATTCAATTTCAATTTCATCATCAATTATGTGTTTTCTTAGATGGGAGAGACCATAACCATCGACATTTGTTTTTAACTCCCCGCCTCCCTTCCCCACCCGCAAGATGTAGGAGAGTTTCACTATTGTACTCCCCCTTTCAGGCATATGAGACTACCATCTTCTTTTCATTGTTGGCTACAATATTTCTCTTTATGTGAGATTGAATTCTTCAATAAAACATATATAATTGTTTGAATATTGACAACCACTCACAAGGATCGATCCATGCATAATCAATCTTCAATATGGCTAGTATATTTTTTTTGCAACATCTCTCCGACGAGCGATTCCTCTTGCTACAATGGTGATAAGGATGGAGATCAAAACATTGATATTTCATATGACCAATTCTTTGAAAATGTTGGCATTTTGGCTTTTCTTCAACTTTTTCATTGATTTTTGATGTTGCTTGATCAAGAATTCCTCCACTGATGAACTTGGTTGGTTTTGAGTAATTTGGGATATGAAAGTTGTTTTCATATTTTTCATATCCTAAACCATATTGATTTTTGTTTCATTGGATTTCTTCTGATGGTTTGATGATTGGCTTCGAAAGAGAAGGTTGAACTTTATCATGTACATATTCCACACTTGTAGTTGTATTTTTGAGTGGCTTGAAATCATCATTTGAAGTTGTATTGTTGAATGGCTGAGAAACATGACTCTTCTGCTACATTTCATCTTGTTGTAGTTTTGACTCAAGTCGAAGAAACTCAATCATCTCCAATGCTTGATGTAGATACATTTTAATATCAACAAGAGTGCCTTTTTTAATTTTCTCTGTGTCCTCAAATATAGACAGTATTAGAGTATTCAATAACTCTAAGACTCCTTCAAATTTGGCCATATTCAGAAAACACTTGCAATCAACTTACAACAAAAGTGTCGGCTTCAATTGAAAATGCACCCAATACAATTAACCCAAATTTACTTACAAAAAAATTATTTTGTGTTCTCCTTATTATTCCATTACATAATACCTCATCACTCCAAAATATCTTCTCATAAATTCCCTTATTACTTCATTATTACAAATCCTTTAAAAAAAAATTTATTTATAACAAGTTTTATCCCTCCATTAGAAAACTTTACTTTATCATCCCTTTTAAACTTCCATTAAAAACTAATTTGATGAATTTTATCAAGTCGCTTTATAAAAAGTGAATCTATGTTTGTTTTTAAATGTTTTATGCGTATAAAAATATAAATCATGCACCATACATTGGTTTGGTTTGAGAGATAAGAAAATAATGCAGATAACGTTCTTGAGGCCAGAGGTCCTTCAGAATTTTGTGAGTGTAATCATGAAAAATATCGTGGCTAAACATGCATGGTTCCTTTTTTTTCGACAACCATCAACTCAGACCGACCATGAACCAGTCGCAGGTGGATCAACGAGTCATAAAAAAGTGGGGGACCTTTTTAATCTGGTTTGTTTGCAGAGTCAACCATGAAAGTGCCACATAAAGGCTTCTGGATGAAAATTTGAGCCAAATAAAACATGGATGGCGAGTCCACATATTACGAATAGATTGACATGTCCAAAGAATGTAGATTGTGTAGGTGATTATTTATAATAAGTTGAGATTCATGGGTGCAACGCAAAGATTCAAGACTATGATGTGGGGTCCAATGCAGAGATCAATCTTTGACTGGATTTACACGACCGACTTCGGCCTTTCATACATTGGTTGCTCCTTATTCTAGCTGCTACTTGATGCTGGCGAACTATACCTCAACTTCACGACTAGCTTCTCCTTCAAATCTATTTCCGTCTCTCCATAATTTTCCTCCTTTTATCAGTTGATCAGTGCAACGATATCAAATCGCTCTCATGGTTGATAATTTTCTACACAACTCAGTCACTCACGCATAGGCTCATTTTCCCACATTGAATAGACTCATACGCCCATATTGAACACAACATAGATTGTTGTCCACATGCACATATAGGCTTTACATATTCTCACTACTTCATACTTTCTCATACATTATAGGAATCAAATGATGTGCTAAACTGGGAATGAACATTTAAAGGTTGGGTGTAGTCAAATTTACAATTCATTCACATCACCTCCATTCACCAACATTTTCCCGTAACACGTTTACAAAGACTCCCACTATTATGAATTGAAAAATCCCCAAATCAATGACCACCATTTTGACAAAAATAGTTTATCAATTACAAAGATAGAGTATAGTTGAGCACCTCATAAATTACTCACTCCAAAATGAGTAAAAACAACCATAGAAAAGTTTCTGAGTACTTCTAAGAGCCACCACTAAACTTCAATGGACCTGGGAAATTGTATGCTTTTCTCAAATTTGCGTGGAATTTATCATCTGCAAAACTAACACAACTTTTATGACAATCAATCAACTCAAATGGCCCTAATACTCATGGAAACTCATGCACGCCATGGGTGAATTCATAAATCGTTCAAACCCTATAAAAACCAACGTATACTTCATGGATCAAACAAAACAACTTATCGTAAAGAAGGAAGAAAAAAAGAGACACCTGATTTTACAAAGACGGTTTCTCAGTGCAAGGGAATTGTATTATAAAATATTTAATTCAAATGGGAAAGCACACAAGTGTTGATGCTAAGAAATTTTCCAGGGCACAGGTACTAAGTGCTTCGATTTTGCAAGAGAGGGCATGCAATTCCTTCCATGAGCTAGCCCCTTTGACTGCAAAATTGACCCACGGATCCGAAGCTACAAGAAATTATGACCACACACAGCAGTTGCAAGCAATGCCAAGAAATTTGATTGAGCTATGAATACGGGTAGAAGAAAGATGGTGTTGTGGCAACCCAAAAATTCCCATACCTCAACACAAACATATTCAAGAAGGAAGGAGGAATTAAATGTCCTAAGGCTTTGATACCAATTGAAAAATTATATAAAAATAAAAATTGAAAAAATTATATAAAATAAATGAAAATTATATAAAAATAAAATAATGATATCAGCAGACATGAAACTTCACTAAAAGGGTGTTAAGACTAATTGTATATTCATTCACTCGCATTAAAAGTGTTTATTAATACAAATATATATAATACAATGATGAAAACACCTCAAATGCTTTCACCTCGACACCTCACAAAAGAGATAAAAAAGGATGAGAGAAAATAGGTTCGAGAAACTCTAGAAACATACTTAATATATGTAGAAAATCCTATAGATTCAAAATCTCATGTAATATACTAAAACAATAGACAAGAATCTACTTCTACTCTTTACAGTGGAAGCACATAAAGATCGAGCAAAACAATAATCGACAAGAGGAAGACAAATCAATGGCACATAACACAATAATTTTTCCTAGGGGAAAGCCACAACTCAAAACCCCACTATCTGAATTAAATTAATAAAAAAACCAATATGATAATACAATGCTTGTTCTCACAAGAACAATCCTAACACTCAGTAAAATCAATCTCCCAGCTCACAAGAAAGCTCAAGCCAAATGCAGGCCTCTTATCTTCTCTCCAAGCCTCCTATTTCAATGCACCTTTATTCAAATAATTTAGATGAATGCAATATGACTTGCTCGACTTTCAGCTTAACCTGCAGAATTATTTCCTAGCCTCCACTTGATGACTTCCTTTGGCCAATACTTAGCCAAATTTCCAATCCATCAAGCTTCTAATTCTTTGCACAATTCCTGAGAGAATTAGCTCATATTTAAAGGGAAATTCCTCAGTTCCTGAATGCATGCACTATCAATGCAACTCAGAAAAATCTAAAACAAATAGCACATTGTCCCTGCACACTAGTCTCAACTGGGTCTTTCTCAGAATTGACATGCATGAGTTTTTGATGAGGGAATATTCAGTTAACTGGAGTAGCACTAGTTGAGTGAACTAATGCATCAACTCGTTGTTAACTCACTATTAGTTCCTCAAACAATTTGTAACTAATTTAACTGGACTTAACTCAATAAATTGAGTTAACTAATTACAACTCACACTTAACTCATCCTGGACCCTTATAATATAGGGAGAACATATACATGACTTCAAAAAATACTTCCAACTTGAAATTCCTAAGTTAACTTAGTCAACTAACTCTAGTTAACTATTACAAGTTGCTATGAGAATAAATTTGATTTTAATTCTCAGTTTAATTCAAGGACAAATTAAATTGAAATTTCTGGATTCTATTTTTATCATTTCTTGTTGTTATTTTCAACACTATCTCTCAACAAGAAAGGAATTCAACTCAATCCCAATCCTGAACATTTGGAATGTTTTGCATGCAACACCTCTCTCTAGTGTTGTGGCTCCAACAACTCCAAAAACAAACAAAAAAACATCCAACCTGAATCAGAATGATGCCTCTACCATCAAAGTCTTTGACTACTATTTCCTTTGTCGAATTAAAACTCTATGCTTATGTTGACTTTGCCTTTTTGCGCTGTTGTCAACCCTCTCTACGCTTCTTCACTATCTTACTTCTCTAGCCTCTGCCACTTTGATCTCTTAATGCATCAATCCCACTGATTCCTCCTGCTACTATGTATTTTGGTTTCCTGTATCAAGATACGATCCATGAGATAAAACCACTCAATGCACCCTGCCCAATTTCATCCCTCTTGGGATTATCACTTCAAATCACCCCACCTCTCACCTGGAGGTATGGCTGCATGTGATCCCTTTGCCCACTTGGCTCAAAATTCCCCCCTACTGGAGGTCTCTCCATGACTGATTGCCTCCACTCGGTCTCCTCTCAGCTTCTCCAATTGTGGTTGCTCCACAACTGTCTGAGATAGCTTCTGAGACTCCTTCTCTGCTTGAGTGGATCTCTGCACTCGGTCTCCTCTAAGCTTCTCTAGTTGTGGCTGATCCAGAACTTCCTGAAGCTGTTTTTGAGGCTTCTCCAAGAACTGCATGTTGAGAAGTAATTTACTCTCCCTCTCAACCACCAAGTCTCTAACCTTTTCCTTGCTCCTAAAGGCTTTGCATGCATCTTGAACCTTAAGAGCATACGGGTTCTTGACCCGTGCACCGATCTATTTCACCTCTCCCGTGGTGATGAATCTAAGGAAAACCTTTCCCTTATGAAAACCACATCATAGCCATAGTCTTCCAATACCATGACTGAAACAAGATTCTTGTTTAGTCCTGGAACATACATCACATTTGTGATCTTGAGAGGGGAGACAAACTCCCTCTGAAAGGTAACTATATTGATCCCGGTATCTCTATACCTCTTGTCATCTCCAAGATTTATGCTCTACTTGAGGTCTTTCTCCTCAAAATCACTAAAGATATCTCTATTCCTTGCCGTATGGAATGAGGCACCGTTGTCAAGATACCACACGCCTCCTATGACAGTGTTGGCCATGCATGCAATGATAGTGAAATCAAGTTTGAATTATGAAGTTAGAGCTTCACCCGATGTCACTACTATCGGCTCCTTCTTGCTTTCTTACATCTGTGGGAAGTTCTTGGCATAGTTCCCATGCTCGTGACAATGAAAACACTTGACTTTCGTCAAGTCCACCTTCTTTCCGCCCTCCTCGCCTTGGGACATCTTTCCCTTGGCCTTCTTTGCCTTACTCACTAAGGCAAAATCCTCTTCCACTTCCTTGGAAGAGGTCCCATCTCTGATGTTCCTCCTGATCTCCTCCTGCATCAAATTCGACTACAGTCGTTCCCAATCTGACAGCTTCTCCCAACGATTGATAGATTCATAATAACTATGCCAACTCTTTGGGAGTCCAAGAAGAGCAAGGCTCACCATATCTTCCTTTGTCCTGCCATCATAAAATTTTCTATAAAAAATGTTTATTTTAAATCAGTGATATCTCCCTCATCTGAACTCCGATTTAGTCGATTTTTTTTTTTTTTTTTGGGTATTTTTTCACAAAGAATCCAAATATGTTATTTTTTTTCTAAAATTATTTTTACCAAAAGTTTCAGATCTTATCTGCAAACTCACGGCTCAAAACTTAAAAGTTTGAAATCTCCTCTAGTATATTGTTCTCAACTCCAATATGGTGTAGAAAATATTGTAGATTCACAAGCTCATGTAATATACTAAAATAAGAGACAAGAATATACTTTTACTCTTTATAATAGAAGCACATAAATATTGAGCAAAACAATAATCGACAAGAGGAAGACAAATCAATGGCACATAACACAATAAGTTTTCCCTGAGGAAAGCCACAACTCAAAACCCTATAATCTGTATTGCATTAATCAGAAATCCAAGATGATAATGCAATGCTTGTTCTTACAAGAACAATCCAAACACTTAGTAAAATCAATCTCCCAGCTCACAAGCAAGCTCAACCCAAATCTAAGCCTCTTATTTTCTCTCAAAGCCTCCTATTCCAATGCATCCTTGGTCAAAGAATTCATATGAATTCAATATGCTCTGCTCAACCTTGAGCTTAACCTGCACAAGTATTTCCTATCCTCTGCTTGATGACTTCCTTTGGCCAATACTTAGCCAGATTTCCAAGCCATCAGGCTTCTAATTATTTGCACAATTCTTGAGAGAATTAGCCCATATTTAAAGGGAAATTCATCAGTTCCTGAATGCATGCACTCTCAGTGCAAATTAGAAAATTCTAAAACAAATAGTTCACTGTCCCCACACTTTAGTCTCAATTGGGTCTTTCTCAAAATAGACACGCATGAGTTTTCGATGAGGGAATATTCAGTTAACTAGAGTAGCACTATTTGAGTGAACTAATGCATCCACTGACTGTTAACTCACTATTAGTTCCTCAAACAATTTAGAACTAATTTAATTAGACTTGACTCAGTAAACTGCGTTAATTAATTACAACTCATACTTAACTCATCTTAGACCCCTATAATATAGGGAGAACATATACATGACTTCAAAAAATACTTCCAACTCAAAATTCCTAAGTTAACTAAGTCAACTCACTCTAGTTAACTATTACAAGTTGCTATGAGAATAAAATTCAATTCTAATTCTCAATTTAATTCAAGGAAAAATTAAAATCAAATTTATTGATTCTATTTTTATCATTTCTTGTTGCTATTTTCAACAAGATAAAAATTATATCCCAAGAAGTAAAATAAATAAAGTTGGTATACTTAGGACTTCATGATTGTAACATGAGAAAGAGGCTAACAATTCCTTGGGGAAACCTTTTTAATGAATCGTGTATTACTAATTTACAATAGAAAATGAAGGAATTTAGCAGTTTAATACAGGGAAACAATAGATGGACAATGAAAACTATTATTCAATTCCTTATTAACCCTTTGAGTGCTCTAAAGTGATCAATCATTTCGTTTGAAAGTACTATGGAGAAATTAGTGTGATTGCTAAAAAGAATTATTGATATGAGATTAATATAGATAAATAAACTCCAACACTAATCTCATATGCCTTTAGGATTTCTTCTTAATGGGAGATTTATGTAGATGGGATAGAAAAAAAGAAGGTAGTAAATCAAAGAGAGGACCCTTTATTTTTGTAACATACATTTTCTAACATTATGTTAGAGGAAGTAATTTTGCTAAGATGGATCATCATGATCCTATAAAATTCATCATCTTGGAAGACTCTTGGAAGAAGCATTATGAAAATATTAGTATGTATTCCATATTGTATGGAAACAATACTCTGAAAAGGATGAAGGAATGTAGTTTGAAAAGTTACAGGCTCATTATTGAATATGTTTAGCTAGATGATTATGTCCAAGACTAAGAATGCATATTTGAAATAAATTTTAGGTTGGATTCATATAATCATGGAAGAAACACCAGTCATAAGTTATTCATAGTGAATCTTTCATTTGGTTATATGATGCATAGGAGAATGAATTTGACTTACTCTGAATGGATAAGAATATTTATGAGACTTTCTTCTAGAATATATATATATAATATATATATATATATATATATATTAATAATATATATATATATATATATTATATTATGATACAACATCTTAGTTATATATATTTTATCCATGATCATTAGTTGTAATATACTGGATAAGGAATCATTTAAGAACTTTCTTCTCAGAAATATATATATATATATATATATATATTATATATATCCTAGAAAATATATATATATATATATATATTAGTGATCAACATCTAGTATAATTTCTGGAAGAAAATGGTAACTTGGTAATGAAGTTCGATTCTTGGGCACTTTGATGCATGAAGGAAGAATCATATGGAGATGGACCTTGAAGATGTTGATAATGAGAAATTTGTCACAATGAGGTAAGTCAGATATTAATATTATTTTCGGTTATATTGTTAACATATTGTTTTGCTAACTAGGAGAATGTTGTAGGATGGCAATTGAGACAAGTTCAATTGTACGAAATGTATGAAGAATGTTGAGGGAATTTCAATATTTGGTACCTAGAAACTATGAAGTCAAGATGTGTTTGTCTTGGGATTGAAAGGTCGTAGTGCTAGAAGATAAACTAAAGGCCAAAGGAGATCACTTTATTGAGAAAGCTATCATCAACTAGAAACTTGAGAAGGCTCAATATAATGCCTTCATTAAAATTGAAAAATTGAAAGTGATGTGCAAAATTAATGACTTGGAACTTGTCAAAATATTGAAGAAGATGGCTCCATGATACCTCAAAAGGACGTAGGCTCAATAGGATGAGATGCAAAGAAAAGAGTGATACAAACAACTATGAATTAGTGGTAGTTGATACTCTTTTGAAGACAAGCTAAAAATCTTTTGGATATGACTTCCTAATTAGAAAAGAAGTAAGGAATCACCTCTATATTTGAGGGGGAGTAATGGAGTCTCCTTGAATATGAGAAAGGATATATTCTCAAGTTAAAAAAGAGAATAGGGATATCGTCTTTGGTTGAAAGGGATTGATGTTGGACATCACATGTGCATTCTTTGCTTCATATGTCAAGCACTTGAGCAAGGCTAACAACCGTAAGTCTAAGTGAAGGTCTTGGAGAGAGAATGGTAGAGGATTAGATAAGCATATGTGGTTTCCTTGAGGATAGAAAATCCAAGAAAGGAAAGGGATCGACACTCTTTGAGGACGTGATAGGTATCCAATATAAGAGTGGGTGAAGAGAACTGGTACTATTTGAGGATTTAGGGCCAAGAATACAAGATAAGAATTGTCTTAAAAGGACATACTTTGTAGACATCTGGATGGGTATTTTCCTTGTAAAGGTAGTGTGGTATCACATGCAAAGCCTCCCAACATAATTCGCTTGAATGAATTAGATATTGTCTAGTTAGGCCTCAAAGACAGTGCTAGTTGATCATAATGTTGATGCTTACATTTGGATTATCAATCTGACTCTTCTTATGAGAACTTTTCAAAGGGAGTATTGTCCTTGTACAAGTTGGAAAATTATGAATACCTCCTTAGTTAAGAGGGAGTGTTGAAGAATGTAACTAGTTTTGGTCTTCATAATTGTCATTTGACTCATGTAATGATGTAAATCTTATTTGGAGAAAGAAAATGATGTAAAGAATTAAAAATAAAATTATTTTTGCAGCATGGGTTTCATGATCAAGTCATTTTATCATTATGTCAAGCATCCATTGAATGCTCCTAGGGTTTGTCAAGAGTCAAGAGTGATTGTCAAATTGTAAAAGACCCTTGTGGGAACTTGTATTGAGACAGAGATAATTTATTTTGTATTTGGAATTGTCTAGAGGGCTCCCAAGAATATTTCAACTAACTAACTAAATTTGGCCTATAGTGGGATTAAAGAGCCACTTGGAAGGCTATATAAAGGAGGAACTTCGACTTCCTTGGACACATATCAACCATCAATTTTGGGTTTGATATGAAATTAAGAAGAAGTGTGGAAAATCCTAGAAAAAAGGAGAAGGACAGTGAAGGAACAAATAAGCCTTAAAAGAAATCTAACGTCTAAAATATTTCGCTTGTCAACCACATGTGTGAGTTCCCTAGGGTTTCCAGGGTTTGAAATTGTAGAGAAAGTTGAAAACTAGTTGGGTAAGGACAAAAGGCTAGAAGATGTTGCTGCGCTATCCTTGGAAGAGCCTTGTCTTGTTTTGATGAAGTAAGGGTGGGTAGTTGGCTTGGTTTTTGGTGGGAGCCCTGGTATAGGGTTTGGTCTTGGAAGTATTTTTTGAAACTAATTCTATAAGAAGAGAAGTTATTTCTCTTTTCCCCTTGGAGATTTTTTTCCCTAGCTTAGAGCCTATATCTAATATTCATGTGATATTCATTGTTTTTATTTTGGCATATATTTGATGATAAGAACATAAGCATAAAGAAAAGAAGGAGAATAATTTAATGTCACGAATAATGTCAAAGCAAGGAAAGGTGAATTAATATGCTGCCTTAATGAATTTCCAACAAATCTAGGGCCTCCTTTATCTTTATCTAGTGATCCCTTGAGTGGGATATAAATTTGTTTGTTATACTTGTTTAATCACAACTTTTTCATATTTAAATATTAGCTATGTAATGGAGTATATGAAATAAGGGAATAGATTCAAGAAAGTTCAATGAAAAGTGAATAAATGGACATATTTTCAATATTTGGTAACAAAAAAATTCCTAATATCAATAATGAAAAATTGAATGTTAAATGTAATGTTACCATTTTGAGCTATTTTCTTGTGATATTTGTCCTACTTCAACATCTAAATTGATACTAGTTTTCCTACGAATATTCATGAGACCAATGAGGAAAACTTATATTAAATTTAAAAAAATATTAAATTTAATTCCATGAATAAAGAATAATTAAAGACTTGAGTGCGTGAATACCTGAATGAGCTCCTCAGTTTCAAGAATAAATTATTGGAGTAGTTTAATATTGGAGAAATCCTCCCTCCACTTGACAAAGCAACAACAAAGTCAACATTGAATTTTTTATTGCTTTGTTGGATCGAGGCTGTTTTTATCCAAGATTATCCAAATCCTAATTTATTCTTTATTAAACAAGGCCAAAAATGTGAAGGTGGAATCTCTCATGGCCCCTCGCCCCCCACATCACTCTCAATTTCCCAGTACCCAATTTATCTACTAGGAAATAGTAGAAGGCAAGACATTAAGAGACATAAAGAAACAAAGAGAAAACATTCAATCATTTGTAGATCCACAAAATATTTCATCTCAATAAATTTTATCATAAAAATTATGTTTACGTAATATGAAACAAGGTCGTTCTAATTATATAACAATTACAGTGATTTATTATCCAATTTCTTTATGTTTTTTAGGTACTTAGCAAGGACGTCTCAATCTTGATCCCCTTCAATTATTATGGACCCTATATGTATTTCTCCTAAATTGGTCATACGTCTATGCTACTGTAATAGGGTAGAGCATCAACTGCAGTAAGAAAGAAATGTTAATATTCATATTTATAGTTTTATTATTACAAGTGTTTTATTAATAAAAAAGTAGTAGAGTGTTATTTACTTGCTTCGGTATGGAAGGGGCAGTAAATCTTTTCAAATGCGGTCATATGTTCCTCCTCTTGTCTGTCCTACCTATATATCTCTTTCGAGTAGAACGAAGAACGTTGGTAGTTAATACAGCCATTTTTCATTTAAATATTTCAATTAATCCATAAAAATTAAAAAAAATATAATAAAATAAGTAATAATATAATAATAATAAATAAAATAGAATATAAATTATAACAAAAGAAAATTATAACACATGAAATACCTCCATTATTGAGTTGAACATCAGTTTGAAGAGGAACTCCAGCATCACTAGGCTCATGTGTTCCATTATTACTTGGTACATTTGTATCTACTTTGCTTGCCTGCTTTTTATAATCAAGAACATTACTTTATGGATAAAAATAATAACTATAATAGATTGTATAAGTAATAATTTATAAATTCTCATTGATGCTTTTATTTACCTAAGTGTCAACTTGGGTGTCGGAAGGTTGTGTAGACCCCAATCTTGTCCTATGTTCAACTATGGCTTGATAGTCATTCTTGAAAGAAAGCTTGAGGTCTTCCTCCATGAGAGCCTCTTTGAATTGTGACCCCTGCAATTTTGCATAAGAACATGGATTTTTCTTCTTCTGTGATATTAAATTAAAATTGGTAAGAATTTATAATTTGGATGCAATTTTTTTTTAATACTTACAATTTTTTCAACTAGTTTTGAGTTACCACCCAGGCTAAGATGATGCTTCCATTTTTGCAGCCATTTTTGAGTAACCACTCGGGCTAAGATGATGCTTCCCATGTTTAGCTATTCTAGCCTTCATGGCATTGGATGTATCTGGAAGCCTATATTGAAAATATTGAAAAACTTAATTGGATGCCACGATGATGACAAGACATCATAATTACATTATTAAAAGTGCCTCATACCTTCTTGGTCCAGGTGGTGTCTTCCCTTCTTTTCAAAGTGCCTTCTCAGTTGCATCTACAATGAGGGCTTTCTAATCCCTCTTTAGAATTGTTGGAGTGTGCTCACACTACCTCTTCTTTTCCAAATGAACCTTATACTAGTCTCGTAGATGTTTTAAATGTAAGCCTACCTTGGAGATAACTCCATTTTTGTTGAAAGTACCCTCACTGAACAGGATAACCATCTTGTTCATAAGTTAATCCTTCAACTTGGAACTTTGGGATTTTCAATTTGTGTGAATGGTAGGCCCAAAGAGTGCCAAGGTTAGGTCATGCAAGAACCTATAGAATACATCATTTCCTGCAAAATGATGTTATCATTAGTTTAAAATAATCATACACTATACGTAAATTTTAATTAGTTTGTACTTAATATTTAAGGCACTTCTTAAATACCTGGAAGCTTATCTAATATTATGGGGACATGGTCATAATCTACCAAAAATTCAATCAATAGTGTTCCCATGCTAATAACACAAGAAGATCTAGGAAATCTCCCTTCAATATGTGTGATGGGATCATGCTCTACATCCACAACATCATGTGCAAATCCTAGCATATGTTGTTCATGTGGTGTAGATCTTGGCGTGTGTTGTCAAGGAGTGTACCAGTCCTAGTGACTGGTGCATCACTCACAGTCAAATAAAAAGTGTTGTTAACAACACTGACCCCCATAGTCGCTCCATAATGAGGATCGTACTCCCTCAAAAGATCCTGTAAAATAAAGAGTGTTTTTTTATAAAGGATGAGATATTCAAAATCATAAAAAAGTAAATGGGATAATTAAATGAGTTTCTTACCTCTTAGTGATAAATTCGACCCATTACGGTTTTGATTTGGCCTCTTATCTCTTTCATCTACACCTAAATTATAATTAAATAACTGATTTTCTTGTTTAATTTCATTTGAAGCTTCCTTATTTTTTGGATTGGATCTGTGGACAAAAAAAATGTTTCTTCATTGAGCACTTCTTCAGTAGCATTTCTGGACTGCTCTGAGGTTGGTGCCTTCCCCTTGTCACCCTGTTGATCAAATAAGTGTAATTGGTATTTTTTTTCCACCATCCTCAACTATAAACATTCAAAGATTTGAATTTGATGAAACATTTTAGATCAATAAAAATTTCCATGTTTTACATAATAGGGGAAGTTTAGCCAATTAGATACTTTCTTGCAAATATTATGATATCTTGAAATTTCACTATGACACATTAAAAAAAATCAAATAGTTCGTCCACAATTAATCATCATTATATTAATAAGAAAACAATTACTGACATATGTCTAAATTTATATAGAAACTTCATGTTTTATCATTGCCAATATAAAAGGCTCTAAATTTATTAAAAAAAATCATTTCAAATAATTATATTAATATATGGACCGCTCATATTATACAAATAATTGTTAAAAGTTATAACAACTTCATTTACTCCTACCAAAGAACATGATTTTATTAATTATATTCACAACAAAAAGTGATGATGGCAAAGTCAAATGAAGAGCATATCAATAACATGTTCTTTAAATACAAACAAGAATGTTCTTAAAGCAATGGAATGAGAACGTTGAAGTGAATCTCGTGGTCATATTATTTTACATACAATTATATTGATGTTTACTTGTTGCAAGGCCGGTGCCCTTTGACCTTGATCAACCTACCATAATATAATAACCATGACATATTAAAATGTTTCCTTAACTTACAATATGTGTGACAATATATTGTAGTAAATGACAATAATAACATATAATAGACATTGCTTACGATTTGGGTAAAATAGAATACATATTACCCCCATAATAACAACATTTGTATATATTTGATTTGAATTTTAATCAATGAGAAAATCTTCCCCTATAGCTATTTATTTTATGGCACATATGAATACATGATTTCCTTCACGCCCCTCGAATATGAAATTGGGTTTCTTATTGGTGGTTGCGGGTCATGTACTATTTATAAACCCTACAATATTCTCTACTACTTTTGGCCTTCCATCAATATACATAGTTGTGCCTTTGTTTTGATCATTGTATTTTAGTTGTATATAATGTTCGGCCACGCCATATCTTCACATACCTTTGGTATATTGGACTAACTGCACCCAATCATTGTAGATATAACAGGGTCCTACATTATCCATCAATTTAGTTATTCTATTGTAACATACCTTTACGCCATCCATGAAAAATAACCCCAATCCATGTAGTGATGATGGGGAAATGCAGTATATCCTTTCATTGACAGAAAAAATAGTGTTTATTTCAGGAAGATCCTTGGGTAACCATCGTTTCACGAGATGTTTGTACTTCAAGGGAACCTCAATTTCATCTATGCTCTCATTATCATAAGAACATGAACCCCATTTAGCGATAAAAAATTCCATGCGTCTATGGAATTTTCATCAAATATTTTCACCTCTAGTTGATCTTTGCCTGCTAGACGATGTACTAGATGTTTGGTTAATTTATTCTATCCTACCTAAAATTCCATCACTCGATGAAGATATATCTGACAAATAATTATTTGGTTGAACATCCTATAACACTCCATCAAATGAGAAAAAATTGTTAGTGAGTGTCATAAGGATGTTAAGAAACATCTTGATGAAACCAAAATAACATTATAGTAGTACAAGTGACTTACCAAAAAGTTCTCTGCATTTAAAATATTCAAGTAATATTTAAAAGCCTGAGAACTTGAGAACCTATTCATCTAAACATAATCTGATAGCATTTAATCTTCCATTACAAAAAAATAACCACATACTTTGTTTTGTTGAAGAATGTAACTAGTTTTGGTCTTCATAATTGTCATTTCACTCGTTTCATGATGTAATTCTTATGTATCTAACAAAAGAAAAAAGAAAATGATTTTTGTAAAGCATGGGTTTCATGCTCAAGTCACTTTTCATTAGGTCAAGAATTCATTAAGTTCTCCTAGGGTTTGTCATGAGTCAAGAGTCTTTGTCATATTGTAAAAGACCCTTTCATGCATTTTTATCAAGGAAAGAAAAATTATTTTCAAATTAGAAATGTCTAGAAGGCTCCCAAGACCAAGTCAGCCAGCCAAGGAAAATTCGGCCTAGAGTGGTATAATGGAGCCTCTTGGAAAGGTTATATAAAGATGGATCATTGACCTATTGAGAGACACATCACGCACATTGTTGACATTAAGACAAAAGTGTTGTCCTTGATGGAAACCTACTTAATAAAGATGTTGACACAATGGTAGCAGGGTGAGTATTTAGGCCAATATAGATTGAATATAAGTTCAGAGATAGAGGAATGATAAAGATAAAGTTTGAAGAAGTATACGCGGGTTCTATGAATAAAATCCACATACATACATGAGTATGGTAAAGCAAAGTCACATATAGTTTCCACGCCATAGTATTCTTAATACCAAGGGTCTTTACCATGGTATTGGCCCATAGTAATGAGTGCGACAACGGATATTTGATCTTGTCAAAAAATACCATCGGTGTAACTACGAAATTGGCCTAAGGTATTGGCTAAGGCCTAAGCTATACAAGCAGATGGATATCAAAGTGCTAAGTGTGCATGATTTGGTTTATTGATGAATTGTTTGATCTGAAATAATGATGCACCTGGGAGTGTGATGATGGATTAGATCTTATAGATATGAAATTACTACACATTGAATAATCTGCTTATGGTTTGATAGATTTATGATGATGATGTTATGATGTGTGTCTTTTATAGCATGTGTTGAGATTTGGGTCTGATTAACGATCTGTTGTGCAACTAAGGTCTTATTCAGTAGTTACATATGTATACATAGTTTTGCTTCAGAAAGTTCGCGTACATACAAGGATCATCTTTTGGGTAGTTGCGTATCAATTTTGCATTATGGACAGATCTATACATGGGTATGCTTCTTGAAGTGTGCGTACGTATGTGGAAGTGTCTTATAAGGGTCATGTACATATGCTAGGGTATTTTTTGTATATGATGTCTGATCAATATTGTTGTGTTTGCTGTTGTCTGTCGATGAATTCTTCCATGATGATCTATGTTTCATAGTGTTGATTGATGTTGAATTGATTATTTATGAAATTTTGATGATGTTTTTATCTATAGTTGGTTCACAGATATGTGAAAATGTTAGTATGTGTTTCAGTGATTGATTATAGAACTAAAATGATTCAGTTTTAGGGTTCAGTATTTTTGAGATCTGTATGCGGGTTATCTGAAAAGAAAGCATGTATATACCCAGGTATGTTTCATAATAATAACATATATATTCTGACATAAGGTTGACCATGGTTTGCGTGACAGGATCTAGTTTATATGGAACAGTAGGTAGTCTGACATTTTGATGAAGAATATATAGTGAAATGAAATGATCTAGCTTCTTTGGTTGTTTGAGATTCAGTATTTGGTTTATTCAATGATTTGGTGATTAAGTTAATTCAGTGATTTGATACAGTGTTGGTTTCAGTATTGATATTTTTGAATGGATCTAGTTTGAAATATTCTTAAAAGTGATCCACATAGAACAAAGCATAAGGGAGTTGTAACTCCCTTCCAGTAGAAGTTGGAAAATGAGAGAAGGTTGTAGCCTTTTGCACGTGGGTGCCTGCAAACTGATATGAGTTTGCAGCAATACAAGTATTGTATTAAATTTCTCTTTATAATAACAAAAGAAGATAAAGACGACAATAATGGTGTTTTTTTTCCAACTTTGGGTTTCCACCTAAAAATGCTAGTGTTCATGTGTTGCTTATTTTTTTCTTACTACACATGGTTATTGTTTAATTAATGTTTAATGAAGTATTGATATATCGGTTATAGTTAAACAAATGATGAACTAACTAAAACAGTTAGTGAAATGGATATAGACTATTTTTCTTCATCACAGTTACATACATACGCAGGTTTACTTCATAATAGGTGCGTACAAAATATGAATAAGAAAATAAAAGTTTAGTAGTTTAAAATAATGATTCACCCCGGTCCTTCATAAGAAGCTTGATCACTTGAATGAAGATTCATCAAGATAAGCAACCAAGAAGGATCAACATTATCAGACCACCATTTTTCAATGGATCCAATCTGGTTTTTTGGAAAGCCATAACAAGAGCTTACCTATAGTCATGTTTTACTACTTAACAATCCCCCCATTAAGGTTAATAGTAGAACTAATAAATAATGGGGACCTCTTTGAATTTAGATAAAATCCCTTAGTTTTAAGAAAATAAGACAATTTTAGTTTTTGTCATAAAAAAACATGACTAAATGACAGAATTCCATTATCGGAGCTTAGGCTCATAACACATATTCATAAATAAGCTACCCATAGCCTTTTGTTTAAATGCATTATCGGAAGAAATTCATCATAATATTTCAAATATTTTAACATGTCCCATAGGATAAGTTGTGATAAATCCCTCCCTGATTAAAGTTTTAAAATATTATAAGCCTAAAGTAATAAAGTGCTTCTTTGTGAATATAATAATAAAAGGCCCTTGTTTCTCCAATTGTTCAAAGAAGCCCGTTCCCTTATTTTTCTCTGTTTTTTCATAGTTACCTATGGTGATACTTCTGTTTTGAGAAAGTGTAGTATTCACTTTCCTCATTATGTTGTTGATTTCACTTACTATGTATGTTGATCTCATATACTATTCATGAATGATTCACTGCATCTTCTTTGTAAATTTTTATTCACTTAACAAAAATTTCGATTTTTTCTACAGAAAAAATAAATAATAAAAGTTCTGACCCCACAAGATTGCCACATAGCATTATCGAAGCTTCTAAATATCATAACTTTTCATATAAGCATCACTCAAAATACTCTGATATCTCGATCCTTTGATCCTCTGATATCTCTTTTCACCCATCCTCCGATATATGACATCTATGATACTCTGATATCCTCATATCTCTAATCTCTGATATTCCCAATCCTCTAATTCCTCGATAAACCCCTCATATCCATATTGGAACTTCCTATCGGTTGTCACCTTTTCCAACCCCTGTTATCAATCTCTGATATAAGACCTCTGATATCCCTTCCCGCTTATATTTTTAGTCGTTAGGTTTTAATAATAAAATCCTATCACAAGGTAAGAATATCACATGTTTCAAAGATATAACCATAGGATTTCTTAGATATAATCTTCTTATATGCTGACATGTACAAAAGCCCATGTGAACCTAGGTTTTATCATTTAATGGCCAAATGTAACGAATTTATGATTTTGAAGTTCTAAATGATTTGATTATTGCGACTTGATATCACTATATTTTGCTCATAAAGACATGAATTGATATGAAATTGGTTATTCGCTCTAAGGAATTCTCCGATTAAGAAAGTATCCACTTGTTATGTGTTTTCCCTTCACAGGCCAGTCCTGATAAGAAAACCTCAGCAAAAATGTCTAGGGAAATTGAACCCAGGAAGAACTTGTTGTTCAACAATAACTAGTCACTCCTACAACTAAAACTACTAAAATGCCAGCATTATTCTTGGATACAACCTGTACTCTCGATGCTGGAATCTCCTTTTGGGAAGGCATTTATAAAATTTTTGAATATTAAGAACCCAAGGTGATAGAGAAAACAACCATAGTCGATGATTCTACACTGATTTCTAAAACTACTTATAGTGACATTGTAAATTCATTCCTACATAGGATTGCAGCCACCCCAATATCATGACCTATACAAATATGGTTAAATGGGTGATCAACCATATGAATATTTCAAATAGGAATTTCATGAATTATAAGAAGACATTCATTGGGTCATTTACCAGCACTGATTTGAGCAAGATGTATCATCTACCACAACAAAAATATGCCAAGAATTTTATACAAAAGTTCATGAAGGAAAATGAGCATCAATTATAGCCCATTAAAAATTGGAGAAGATATCATAACAAACACAAGTGAGAAGATAAGGATATGTATGCTATTACCTCCCTTGTTGGTCCATATTGTCAAATAATCATTATGATGTGTAGGATTTATGGTAACCCTAATACTTAAAAATTTTCCATTCAATTGGAACCTCTCATTGATGCTTCCTCTTATGGATATATTATGGATTGGGTAAACATATTGTCTAATAGTTTAGACACTCAAATCATGAATTATAGAAGCAAACGTAAATTTTCATAGAACAAAGTTCCCTCTTTTTATATGAGTGCCTATATAATGGACGCCATATGTTTTGCCTATGATTTTACTTCTATGGGATGGACATGGACTATAGAAGACCCTACACCTATCCATATTTATCATGACATACTCTGGGAATCAAAATTTCACCCTCATTTCTATAGAATTTTCCATGAATTAATCCTTCGCATCCACCAAAATGTCTTTGATAAGAAAGCCCCTAGGGTTTCACCTGTAGCCAACAATGGTTTGCTATCAATTGGAAGATGGTTTAGAAAAGAATCCTTCACTTATATCCAGATCTTCAGCAATCTTCCAAACCCTCATGTGTTTCCCCTTTACGATAAACTCTTAACCCAATAGATAACCTACCAAACTGTAGGGAATGGCCTTTCAAATGTTTTGAAAGAGGCTAAAAAGACAATGTGGCTTACCTTTCCTATTCAATGTGGTGTCCATGCTCTTGACAATTTCAGGCATGCTAGTCTTGAGATTGAAGAAATTCAATATTTAAATTTCCTAATTATTCCCAATAGGAAATATGATCCTCATGATAATACCAAGAATGTCACTGCATAGGTGAAACTTAGGCAATTCACAAATGAGCCAAACATGTTTGATGATTTATTTGTATCAAATTCTATCTATGGAAAGGTTGAGAAACAAGTAGTGGCACAGTTAACTCCTGAGGAATTGATTCAGTTTAATCAGTACATGAATAAAAGGATAGCTCACTTACCTATGGATTTGTTGAAGCTCCATCAACAAAATAAAAAAACACAATTTGGAGAATGAGAAATAAATGATCGCTCAATAGTGGCAAGCACAGCTTGCAGAGCTTCAAAATATTTTCAATAATTTAAAGATTCAACATGAATCTGATCTAAAAAGTCGGGATACTTAAATCTGGGAGATTCAAAAAAACATTGAAAAATTAAAATTGAATCCCAAGATAATTGAGTTTAAGAAGGAAGCATGAGAACTAAACACTCCCCTTGCTCAACAACAAATTATTTTCTATCATAAATTGGCCATTATCCATGACTTATGTCAATCAAGCGATTCATTAGTGAATCAGTTGTCCGATATAAGGACATGCTATAAGGAGGTTGAGGAGAAAATTTTAGATTATATAAATTGACAAGATAGTACTGAAGGGAAATTAGCTAATCTCCTTAAAATTGAAGAATCACATAAAGTGATTGTCTTCCAAAAGTGGGAAATAAAACTCAAGCATGCAGAAATGGAAATTTTCAGTGCCAAGAATATTTCAAACAGTATCACTGAATCTATCAATGACAGTTTATTGCAAACCAACTTGATTCCAGACTGCCCCGAGGAAACTTTTCCTTATGTTAAATTGCTAACTAAAACATGGTAAGAGTTATCGAAGAAGAAGGCTGAGAGCATCAAGAATTTGTCAAAGATTGACTTAGAATGCCATTAGAATTTCTTAGTTAAACCTCATAGTCACTGGCTAATGTTGAGGTGTCTCTCCAACATGACCACTCATCTGCTTCCAACACTCAGGGATGTGATATTCACTGCACGGATGCGCATACGGCTTCATTATCAACCCAAATTAAATCCAATGACAAATATGTGTGAAATTTGACAGTGAAATTCGGCCTAGTTACCCCTCTTTATTTTTATTTTTGTTTTTTAATTTACAAAATAAATTAATTCACTCACTTTCTACTCCATAGTAGACCTTAGATTGAATCTAATAGAAACAATTCCAGAGCATACCAGTCAAGGAAACCCCTCCTATGGGAATCCTGGTCCTTTTTCTTCTTTTGGAAATATTGATGCCCCTTATATGGATACGTTGTCATTTCCTGGATTTACCATATGTTTGCTAGTTTGGTTTTTTTCGACCTCTTTGGTTTCAAATGTCCAAACTTCTTCACAACCAAGTCCTCCACCTGAACAACATCAACCTAAACTTTACCCTTTACCTTCTTTGTCCAATCTCTCTTCCTCCATTTCTTCTTCATCTCCTGGTAAAAGTATTTGTGTTAGTAACCAAGAGTCTAAGAAGAAAAAGAAAATGAAGAAGAGGAAGAAGCCAAATAAGGAAGGGAGCAAGCAAGAAACCATTGTTATTGATGTAACTAGTCCTTCAAACCACTGTAAAATCAAATTCCCTTGCATGTTTTGTAAGGGTGACCAAATCCTTATAGATTGTCCTGGTATTCCTCAAGTATTAAAAGTGTGGTCTACAAGCTCATATCAGCCCTTGTCATCAGCCTTTGGAGATCATGATAGTGACCAACGGTAGACTAGTGCTAATAAGGTCCATGGAAAGAAGGGTAAATTTAAGTTTCCCTATAAGTTATGTGAAGGGAATCATCTAATTCACCTTTTCCCTTATTTTTATGAAGCCTCCAAACTATTGGAAACCCTTACTACTTCTCAACAACAACTTCCTGCTAGTTACCAAAAATTTTCTATGAATCCTCCACTAGTTGATGAAGTAATTGACTCAAATCCATCTTTAGTCAATGCCACTCTCTCCAAACATGAATCCCATGTGTCTATTCCCAACCAATGATAGGTTGATAAAATGATTGACTTGATTCCACCTTGTGTCGATCATACTTTTCCCACAGAGAATGAGGTTCATACCACTCAGGTTATTCTCATTTCTTCAGATCCCATTGAACTAGGGTACATTTCTCATGTTGTCATGGAACCCCCTCCAAGTAATGAGGTCATTTCCTTCGATTGGATTCAATTAACAGAACCTCGTCTCCCTTCTTACATGCCTTTTCAGATCATGGTGAAGGATTATGATAAAAAAACATTCGTCGCGTTGTTATAGATGAGGAAGATTTTGTTAGTAGTTTATCCTCGACTACTTTGCAAGTTTTGGGTTACCCTCAGCTTGTGTCCACTACACTAAATCTATTGGCTTTTAACAAAAGAACCAATCAACCTTTAGGGATCCTTGCTCAGTTGTACATTACCTTGGAAGAAAAAAATGTATGTATTGATGTTATGGTAGTCATGGGCCCCTTGGATTTCAATTTTCTCTTGGGACAAGACTATGTTTATTTTATGAATGTGTTGTAGCTGTTGCAACAACACCTCCAAAAATCCAGGTAACCATTAAAATTTTTGGAGCCCCTACATCAAGCCTAATATTTGGCCCTGCTAGGTCCTACCTGAAGGTTCGTCAATGTTGGTAAACCTGAAGAAAAATTCATGTTTTTGACTAAGTTAATCCAAGTCGCCAATTCATGCTAGATAGACCGGGACGCATAGTCGGAATGCGGCTATCGCCTGTACTCGTGACCATGGTAACCCTGGTGACCATGGCGACTTGCGGGTCATAAGGTCACATAGTCGCACCGCAAACCACTCAACTATCCTGTAACCTCACTACCCCACGACCCCTGCGACCTTCTGAGTCGCACAGTCACAAAGTCGCAAAGTCGCCTTAATTACTGTCAGTCACTTGTGCGACTACGCAACTATGCGACTCCACGACTCGCAAGGTCACACTACCTATTCACACATTCCAACCTGACCTCGTGACTCATGTGATTTCGTGACCTGCGAGTCGCAAGGTCGCAATATACGCAATTCTTACCCTCGTGACCTCTGCACGTGTGATGATTTTATAAATAGGAGGGCACCCTAGTCGCATTTGGCAAGGTTCTGTTGGTCGCACTAGAAGCTAGAAATCCCTCCAACCTGAGTTCGCGTGCGTGTCCAACTTTGGTAAGTGATGGTCCTCCCTCTTGCAATGATTATTTTCTTCCAAATGTCACTGATTTCACCTCTTGACCTCCGGTTTACCTCACACCCTAGGGTTTATCCTTTTTACTCAGCTTTCCTTTCCTTTTGTGCTTCATAAGTTACGCTAGCCTTTCCTTTTTCCTCCACTCAAAGTTTCAGGTTTTCCTTGCATTTGATCCCCCTCATTAGATCAAGAACCTGAAGCTCCATTCTTCTGAAAGTGATCCTGGTCTCCCAAAGTCGTTCAGGGCCTTCTCTAAGCCAATATGAGCCATAGTCGCACGCCCCGCGACCGCAATACCCTTCCCCTCGCGACTTCACGACTCCTTTTTCTCGCGACCTCCTACCATTTGCGACGTGCAACCACCACCCGTTGTGTGATCTGTGACCTAATTTTGTGCATCACAACCTTGCGGTCGTGCCTGGCCCTTAACCTCATTCCCGCAGTCACATTCTTAACATTGGAGAATGTGTGATTCACTCATCCCCGCGACACTCCTTTCACCGTCTAAGTTTTCCTTTTATTGTGTTTTAATTTATTGTCATGCCCTCTCTCTCATCATGGGATTGCATTTTTTACATACTAAGTGATGTCGAGCTCGAATGCATATCCATTTCTTCTTTTGAAGACGAGATGGGTCACCCGACTATTAAAACAGCTCAAGGCACCTCGGGAAGTGGGGCATGGGAAGTCGATCCAGATGAACATACACCTATCTTTACAGACACGGCTCGCAACATAAATAAAACCACCAGGCTCTCTTGGTATGAGATCTACGAGGCATTTTCTAAGAGTGATAACCTGGAAACACAGGAGGACTTCCAAGTATATATCAACGTCAAAAGGTCAAGATTACATAAAGTAGCAGCTCATCCACCAGTACTTCTGTGCGCTAAGATCATCGAATGGGTCTTACAGTGTACAAGCACAAATGACCAGATGATTAGGGGTCATGATGGAGCACCTATAGCCACCATTTCTTCGACAAACATCAGCGCCTACTAAAAATTGCCTAAGAAGCAGCAAATTTTTACCACCAAGTGGCTTGCTGGATTCACTATCCCGACGAAAGACATCTTGAGGGATTGGTGGCAAGAACCTACGAAATTCTGAGTCAGGACAGACCTGGCATAGAAGACAGAAGGGCTACGTAGAGTGTATAAGTTAATTGCTACAATGATGTGCTGACTATATGGCAAGGCAGACTGTGATGTGTTTTATGGCACGTGAGTCCCACTCATGTATGTTGTCGCCACTCAGGGAATTATTTTTAATTGGGCGAGCAGCTTGTCATCATCATTGAGGATCAACATAGCCGCCACCCAAAGCCCAACCCTCGAGCAACCTCTAGAAATATATATGTCTTCATACCTCCTTGATGTTGTTTGTTTGAGGTGTCACTTTGAGCACTGGAGCTATAATTGGGACTCATTAGTACCCCAACCCATCCACTACCACTACAAAGTCTTCTAGGACACAGCTTATAGAGCCACATTGGGTATAATATTTGAAACATTTATCATCCCATTTTACCAACTATTGTTCGGGGAAGAACCACCTTGCATGTCAAAGAGAGCCATGAGGACCGTGGTTAAATTAGCTCATTGGTTCCCTATCGATGAAGGAATGATCATCAGGGTGTTTGGTACTCATAAAGCTCCTCATGCTCTGCCCAAGTTCATCATAGATAGGACTCTTCTATGAGAGGTCTACTACTAGATAACATAGGCTTTCTTGAAGGTGTTGAACAAAGTTAAGAAGAAACATTGGCTGCATTTCCCTCTCAATATTGGAGCATACATAGTCGAAAAATTAAAATAGGTAGAAGTAGAAGCTGAAGAACTGGAGGGGAGCCATTTCATGACCCTGAATTATAGAACATATGACCCCAAGAAAGTCATAGCTGCACACTGTAAGAAGGCGAAATTTACTTGTTCTTATGCCCACACTAGGAAGGATCTCGAGGACGGAATTAGGAACTAGTATAACTCCACAAGCGAGATCAACCTCAGTGAGCAGCAGGCCATATAAGATGAGATCCTTGATGATTTCTAGGATGATGTAAGCCTCAGAGAAAGAACACCTAAGGGAGTCGAGGAATCAGAGAAGCGAAAAGGAAAAGAAGTGGAATACCCTCTAAGCGACAACGAGGAAGAGGAAATTACACTCATATAAAGAAATGCTAAACTGGAAAGAAAGAAGCGAGAGCTAAAGAGGCAAAGAGAACTAGAAAGAAGACAGTCACAGTAATCTGGTGACCAAAGCTAGGATGAGATAGAGAAGAAAAGGAAAGAAGTCGAGAAAAAGCGGCAGGAAGAAGAAAAGAGAGCACAAGATGAGATAGTGAGAAAGAAGCAAGAAGAAGCTGAAAAGTAGAGACAAGCAGAAGAAGATGCAAAGAAAAAAACAAGAGGAACAATAAATATTAGAATAGGAACTGAAGGACATGGAGGAAGAGATAGAAAGGCAATGGGCACTAGCAGAAAGAGAAAAGAGGCAACAGGAGGAGGAGCTTAGGGAAAATAGGGAAAAGGAAGCTAGAGTAAATGAACAAGGAGAGACAAGCAAGGTAGTCGAATCAAGCTCAGGACAAAGTGAGCTTCCTCCTTTGGATGTACCTCTCGTTACTCCCCTCACTAGTGGACACCTACCCCTCCAAGAGCTAGGCATCTCAGAAGATCAAGATGAAGAGGTTCTAGATCTGACTAAAATCACATTTGATGAAGTAAACCTCAAAATTATACAGGAGAGGAAGAAATCCAGCAGCCGAAACCCAGCTGACCCATTTTTGGTAAATACGGCAACAGATATTGTGCCAAATATCACATCAAATCCTCAAATGATCGCCTCCTCTAGTACAAACTTCATGGCTGCCACAGAACACAATGTAGCCTAGATGAGTAGGCAGATTGTAGATTTGCAAAACATGTTATACGCATCTGAGTAAAGGTCCACCGTTGGAGAACAAGGGAAGAGAAAGATGGAGGAGGGAAATGCAAAACTCTGCTTGTTACACACAAGATCAATTGATTTCCAAGTGGTAGTCACATCAGAAACAAAGATCCTGGGGGAGACTATGGCAGTAGTGTATTAAGAAATGGAAAAACTGCACCACACTATAAGACCCATAGTGACCATTCAAACTCACTCAAAAGAAAGGGTTTCCATGCTCAAAGAGGCCATGACCACCTTAGATAAAATACATGAGTGGTTTGAAAAGTACCTCGAAACCCCGGTAGTAGTCCTAAGAAATATTGGATCGCTATGCAGAATACCAGGGTCCAGCTTCATATCAAAGTGCAGTCCAGAGAAAAATTGGCCAAAGATGTGGAGAGGGTGTTGGCTTCCTACAGAAAATTGTTCAGCAGTCTGGAATCAATGATCCAACTGCATGGGTCCCCTTCTATAGGAGAGATTGGACAGGTAATAAATCAGGAGGAGATAAAAAATGAGGTGCAAGAATTTGTGGAGACATATACGCAAGTCACCCGCACAAGAGATATGCCAATCTCAAGAGAAAATATCAAGCATTACATCGTAGAACTAGTGAGGCTCTACACCAAGTTTGGTACCTTGAACAATCATATATGTGCCAAGTGAAATACCCTTATCCCGGACACACTGGAGTGCTTACACCGACGTGATGAAGGCCAACCACAAATCTCTTCCATCACAGAAAAATACAACATATGGCGCGCTTACCTGACAAAAAAGCTCGGGTTCAACATTCCAGAACTCGCCATTTGTAGATTAGCCAACTAGGATAATATTCATTTTTATTTTATGTATTATGATAGTACAAAATACTCTATGAACACAAAAGGTCACATAGAATGCCAAGAGCCATTTGGATGGTGAAAGGTCACTAGGAAGTCAAGAGTAGACCAAAGGTCTCTCTCATCCTATAAATATAACCTCACGCCTCATTTGTAAGGAATTTTTTTGCTAAGGACTATTTTGGAGATTCATAGACATATTTCTTGAGAGAATTTTTTTCCTTCTAGTCAACACAGGAGTTAAGTATACGTTTTCACTATTGAATGCTTCAAATATCTATGTGCTTATGACATGAGTAGTTTTCTCACTTAACGGATCAAATTTTCCCAAAAGCTATTTGATGTGCAGTCTCCCCACATGCTATTTCATACTTCAAATCTATTTTTTCTACGTATGAATGGTATTTGGTGTACTCACTCTATACTCATGCCAATGAACTATTTCTTTAGGTATTAGTATAATCTGTTTTTTTGACTACACAGTTATGTACACTGATAAATGGTTGATTGTTGTAAACTGATTTTGCAATCATTAATCATTATTTATCTAGTATGCACAAGTCTTATCTAAAGTCCTGCTAACAGTAACTTTATGTGAGATTATGTGGTTTACCTTTTGCTATTCATGGTATATATATGGTACAGGATATTTGTCAATTATTCTCTTGTGTTTATTAAAGCTCATACATTCTACTAAGTTTATATCATATCTCCGTCCAAAGCTAGATCCAAAAAACTGAACGACGGCTGGGCCTACATACCGAAAGGGATCTCCAACACATGCAATGTAGGCTCTAGTTGGGAACCTACACCGAAGAGATCCCCTTGACTATTAGTGATAAATTCCAGCCCATCAACAGATTTGACGCTAGAAGGAGGGCCATGGAAAAAAGTAAAATCCCTCCTCACGCAGAGACTTCCCATCAAGGAAGTAATCAACCTCGGCCTCCCATGCCCCCTGAGGCATGGTATAATCCTCCTTTTAGGCCACCCTTCATGAAACCACTCTAGGAAGAACCTCACATTCCCCTCCTTGAAGACACCCCTGGAGGAGAGGAACTTCCCATGTACGAAGTCACTAATGAACAGCTTAGGGCTTTGCGCCCTATCGCACGCTCATTCACCAGGGGTTTAAGATGTATCCCTACCACTAACTCCCTAGCCAGCTCTCGCACCTCCAACCTTCAACATACGCATCAAGGCATCCTAGTTAACTCCATATTGCAGTTAATTGGCTTTGACATGGATGACTACGCGGACGCTGTCGAAAGATTATCTATCGAAGGGTTGGAAATCCATCCTGAAGATGAAGAAGGGGAGCCTAAGAATACCTTTATTGGTGAGAATAACTAGATGCATAGATAGGAAGTGCGCGGGAACAACCGACAAATCACTGAGGAAACCCCTGTCAACAATCAACCTCTCACAAAGGGCACTCATGGGATCTTAGGACAAGGAGTCGGGGACTACCTTAGAGACCGCATAAACTTCTACAAAAATGAACATCGCCTTAGAAACCTAAGAGACACCCAGAATGTGAGAAACACGAGAGACCTAGGACATTTTAGAGTGTTGAGAAGATAAGTGAAACGCCCCCCTCGCACCAGCGATAGGAGAGGTACAGATAGTGAATCAGAAGGTAACGATCATCGCCTCCTTTTCAACCCTAGAGCAAACCATCATCCCCTACTATTGGCTTGTTATGGTGCAATCCCCTTTAAACCTTAGAGGCCTCATTTATGATATGCCCCAACATTCTGGAAAGCAACTCCCAAAGTTTGACCCAGAGAAAGGGACCTCAGCTGATGACCACATTAGCAATTTCTACTTAGCTTTGCATATGATGAAGGTCCAGTTCGATGACGTAGCATGCCACCTATTCCTCCATACCCTTGAAAATAAAGCGACTACTTGGTATCGGGCGCTACCCATCGCCTCCATCCGAACGTGGGAAGAGTTCCAGAAATCCTTTCTGGCAAAATTTTTAGAATATAAGACACCTTCCATGCTCCTCACCAAGCTCAGCATGTTGAAATTCCATAAGAAGGAGAAGGTAAAAGATTTTAATCAACATATCACCACTATTCTGAACAAGTTCCCCATGGATGTAGCCCTTGATGATTCCATCACGATTGATTATTACACAAGGGCCCTACCACGGGACTGCCATATTCGTTAAGCGTGAAACAAAGCTCACTCTAGTAGAGAATTTTGTCGCAGTGCTCGAGGACAAAAAGGATCTTCTTTTGATCAGCGCCTTGGAGCATGAGTCGCGATAAGACCCAAATTCCTCTAGTAAGAAAAAATAGGCTTCCTCAAGTAAAACGACAAATAAAGAGAAAGAATTCTTTGATTTCGAAGGACCAACCAAATCTCTAAAACATCTAACCAATGAAGTATCTGAGCTAAAGCGAAGAGCCAGTGATGCTTCAGGAGGGTCCAAGCCCACTAAGCCCTTTTTCCAGAAGACCAATAATTCCCCCTATTTTTTCGCAAAGTCCTAGATCAACCTTCAATGTAGAAGAGTTAGGTGAAGATAACTTCTACACTTTCCACCAAGCTTCACACTCTGAAAAAACCTGCCCGCAATGACTTCATAATATGACCGTCGTTGTCACCCAATTGTTAGAATACCAAACTGCCAGGGAAGTAGAAGAGGAAACTGATGAATTGGGAGAAGATGATTCCCCCCTTGGTGAGGATTCCCCATCCACTGTGTTCACGTTTGAGATCCTCAAGGGAGGAGACGTGTGCACTACACAAGAAGCCTTTGTAGGGGAGGCTCCCCAAAAGCCCCCCAAAAGTTACAATCTTAGGATTAAAGGCGTGGTAGTGGTACCTTCCCTAGAAGATAAGAAGAAGGCTTTTTTGTGTAGGATCTTGCCTCTGACCGATACCAGTCAACCATCTTCCTCCTCACCTAGAGGAATGAATGATCTATATCTGAACAAATTTCCAACCAGCGCAAAAAGGAACTCCTCCACACCTAAAGATGCATTCAAAGGGGTTACTACTAAGACTACCATGAAAACACCATGCATAACACTAGAATCTTTACCCACGGAGTTAGATTACAATATCATTGAAGGTTTAAAGAAAACATGAGCTAATATCTCATTAATCGAGTTGTGCAAACTGACCGCTCAACATGAGCTAATAGCCAAAGCCTTCACTTTCTCCCTCGCCCATGTTAAACCAGCCACATCAAACAAGGGAAATCCCATAGGTTGATCCCCAACTGTGGTTGACCTCCAAGCTATAGTAAAAGCCACCAACACCAAGTTGAGAGGTTCAACTCCCCCATTCCTCTTAACCTTTGAAATGTTTAATTTCAACGTCCAAAACTGCCTCGTCAACTCTGGCACATCAACCAACGTTATGCCTGGTCAGTATGCAAGAAAGTGAATATCCAACCAAAGAAAACCAACACCAAAATTATCCAACTTGACAAGTCTCAAGTCCCAGCCGTAGGAGAATTAAATAATGTCATCATTCGATTATCTTCTGATTCCCGAGTGCACTAGTGCATTAACATAATCATCATAGACATCCCAAAAGCTTACGGTCTTCTTCTCAGCAGAGATTGGTCTTGCAAGTTGCAGGGCTACTTCGCCACAAATTGGTCTCACTTATGGCTGCCTTACAAAGGAAGGAATAACCAGATCAGGGTAAATAGTGAGCCTTGTATGAAAAATACTGTTATTGACCTTGAAAGCTCTAATGAACCAATCAGTTATGCACAGCAAGATCTACGAGTATGCCTCCTCGAATCTTCATTCGAGTGCTATCAGCCTCAAACCTCAACTGTTTCCCTAGATGCCCATATTGAAATCCCCATGCAAACCTCGAGCCACAATGACACAACTTTTTCTTTAAACTTACATACATCAGGTTTACCTTCCCCTAGCACAGAGACATGGACGTTGTACTATGACGGTTCAAAAACCCATGATGGAGCAGGGGCTGGATGCGTCCTGCTCAATCCCAAAGGGGATAGATTTTTGATCTCATGCAGGTTATAATTCCAATGTACCAACAACACTGTTGAATACGAGGCATTGATGCTTGACCTAAAAAAGGCTATAGACTTAAGAGAAAACTGCCTAAAAGTCATCGGGATTCAGAAATCATTACAAGAAAGGTACGCAATAGCATCCATTCTTTGTCTTCGCATCTAAAGAACTACCAGCAAGAGGTATGGCGTCTCATAAATTCTTTTAAAGATTTCAATATCATGTATGTTCCTAGGTTTAACAATGTTGTTGTTGATACTCTAGCTAATACCGTAGCTAGGTTCACACCCCTTAGAGATGGTTTTTCTATTGAAATTATGTATAAACTAGTAGTACCAGACAACTTAACAAACTTGCGTGTGTTCAATGATGACCAACAGATTCTGGAATTCATGGAAAAAGTGGAAGTATTCAAATATCTGGTGATCGACGCAGAGGAAAATTAGAAATTGTTACAAGATGAGGTGGATTCCCATAAAGGAAATACCTTACCGAAAGGGGTGGTATCACTGGAAAAATTGTTAGACCTTCAGCATCATTTTAGAGGTCCGCCAAATGCCAAGACACATAGTTCCACTCTCTTGCATGGGAAAATCAATCTTGGGACTGAGTTTGTCCCCCAAATATGTTAAATTGGGAACAAAGTGCACCCTAGATGTCTTTTCTTAGACTTATGATGACCTGAAGGTGTATGATACTCAGATTATTCAGCATGTTTTTCCTACCAGAGAGGGGGTCAAACCATTTTAGCATAAATTGAGGAAGGTGCATCCCACCTTAGAACCCCTCATACAAAACGGGTTAAAGAAATTGTTGGATGCCCACATTATTTTCAAGGTTAGACACTCGACATGGGTATCTAACCTGGTGCCAGTAAGAAAAATATCCAGAGAAATATGCCTCTGTGTTGATTTCCGAAACCTTAATCGGGCGTCGGACAAAGATAACTACCATATTCCATCCATGGAGAAAATCCTCCAAACTGTCTCAGGAGCCGAGGTCTTTTCTCTACTAGATAGATTCTCTAGTCACAATCAAGCCCTGGTATTAGAACTAGACAGGATTAAGACAACATTTCGAACAAAGTGGGGAACATTCACTTTTCGTCATATGCCATTCGGACTCATAAATGCTAGGGAAACTTTCCAAAGAGCTATGGATATCACTTTTCAAGGGTTAATGGGTCAAAGTGTGGTGGTCTACCTGGACGATGTCGTTGTCTTTTCAAAAATAAGAAGTGACCATCTCTAGCACTTGAAACAGGTTTTTGAAAGATGCCGGAAATATGGGATCTCTCTCAACCCTAAGAAGAGCATATTTGCAGTTTAAGAAGGCAACCTACTGGGCCACATCATCACCAAGAAAGGAGTCACTGTCGATCCCGACTGCGCGAAAGCCATCGCACAAATCCCTCAATCAAACACCAAGAAAGGTATGCAATCTTTCCTTGGCAAAATTAATTTCCTGCACAAGTTTATTTTAGATTTTGCACAAATTTCCAAACCTCTGCAGAACATGATAAAGAAAGATACGGTTTTCAAATTGGATCGAGAAGAAAAGGAATCTTTTGTTCGAATTAAGGTAGCTATCATGGAGGCACCTTCCCTCTCAAGCCCCGATTTCAACAAATAGACTATCTTGTACACTTTTTCTTCAGATTCATCACTGGTCGCGGTCCTTACCCAAAAGGACTACGATCATGACGAACGTCCTATATCATTCATGAGTACAAGACTCCAAGGGGCAGAGCTAAATTACCTTGACATCAATAAGTAGGCTTATGTTGTTTACAAAGCAGTGAAACACTTCAGGCCCTACATCCTGAAGAATCACGTCACTGTGATGGTTCCCCATCCTACCGTTAGATCCCTCTTTGTACAAAAAGAGTTGGGGGAGAGAAGAGCCAACTAGATGACATCACTCCAAGAATATGATTTAGAATTTAAGTCCTCCCACACTATAAAAGGGCATGGTCTTTGTAAACTAGCTGCCAAGGCCACAGCTCTTCAAGACACAAAATCCGATCGATTCGCCCAAGAAATAGAAGGATGGGAGCACGAGATTGAAATGTACCACAACAAACTCCTCGGCTCACATGACTCCTCATCATGGTATGCCGATTTAAAACAATACCTAATACAGGGGTCTTTACCCAAAGCAATGTTCACTAAACAGAGAAGATGCATTAGACTTAAGGCCAACTCATATCAAATGATCCAGGGGAACCTTTTCAGGAAGCATCACCTTGGTGTGTTTCTAAGATGTATAGAATACAATGAAGCCCAACGGGTGCTAAAATATCTACATGACGGACCAGCAAGAGGTCATTATATAGGCGACACCACAGCACACAAGGTTATGTAGGAAAGTTTCTACTAGCCCACTCTATTCAAAGATTCTCATGCCTATGTACGAAAGTGTGCAATCTGCCAAAAGCATGTAGGCAAACATGCGAGGTCATTTGATCCCCAGCAACCCATAGTAGTTGAGGAGCCTTTTCAACAATGGGGTCTGGACATCATATGTGAGATCATCCCTAACTCGTCAAAGCAGCATAGGTACATACTCATAACCACCAACTATTTCACCCGATGAGGTAATATCTTTTACCAAGCAGTACATCATGGCTAGGTTCGGCATTCCAACCTCCCTTGTTTTTTATACCACTACTTACTTCTCATCTTTGAAATTATATGATTTTGCTCTAGAAAATAGCATAGTGTTAAAACATTCGGCTAATTACTATCCCCAAGGAAATGGCTTGGAAGAATCAACCAACAAGAACCTCATTCGTATTATTAAGAAAACCCTGCTCTCGCATCAGAAGAATTGGCACAATGCCCTCAGTAACGCTCTTTGGGCTGACCGAGTCACTCCCAAAAACTCAATAAGCACATCTATGTATTTTTTGGTTTACGGGAAAGAAGCCATCCTGCCCCACAATCTGTATCTCCCTGCCCTTAGGCTAGCTCAAGAGTCGCAAGGCACCCCTTGCCCATCTATACAAAGTCAGATTAATACCCTGGTAAAACTAGAGGAAGAAAGGTTCAAAACTAAGGAGAAGTTTACCAAACACCAAGCCCATATCAAAAGATGGTTCGATAGAAAATTTGCAGGGTCCCACAAATTTGAGGTAGGGGACCTCATGCTCAAATGGGATTGGGCTCACGAGGACAAAGGCAAACACACAAAATTTCAAGCTTTGTGGGTAGGTCCATTCTAGATTGTAGAAAAAACTGGTCATCACACTTTCAAATTACAAACCCTGGGAGGACGAGTGGAAACCATCCCAGTGAACAGCCATGACCTCAAATGTTACTTCACTTAGCAACCCCAAAGTTGCTAGTCCCACCTTGTACTATAGTCTACCATTTCTTTCATAGATAGTTTTCATTTACTGTAGTTAGTTTTAGTTGCTAGTTTAATTGTTGTCTTTTGGAATAAAGTAGAGATGGCAGGTTAAAGTTAAAATGGCCCTGCACTTTGGATCCCTCAGATGTTCTCTAGATCCGTTAATGGACCAAAGCTTAAGTTGTGCCAAGAATATAGTGAGAAGGACTGGTAATGACATGGAACTCGATGGCATACACATGTCCTCATTCGCACCCACGTTGGTCTATCCCCACTACTCTCATGGTCAAAATTCTTGAAGTCGTTCTACCTCACCCAGAGTCCTAGGAATGAAAGAGAAACTGAAGAAACTAGTAATGAGTATACACATATCCCGAGAAAACAATAAGGACTTTAAAAAGATAGAAACAACCTCTTTGCAAGTCAAATAAGTCAGGATCCTCGTCCGCCGAGGTTTTAAGCCTTCATTAAATAAGTGCATATATGCACAGGAAAAATAAGTGCTCATGAGTACCTACACCTTGTCATAATAAGGGCTAAAGGACTGAGAAAGGCTTCCTACACAAAGAGGTGAAGAAATGACTCTCCTGGGGTACTGACTAGTTTGGCTGGCAGCAAAGCAACGTTCACAATTTCTAGGTAGTGACTCTGTTGGGGTACTGTCTAGGCTTGCTAGCAGCAAAGCAACACTAGAGTACCATGACCACTATACCAGGAATACTTTAAAACTCATTATGTAACTTTAGTTTCCCTTTTTGGGCCAAAGACAGCAAGAGGTAGCACCCTATTGTGTGTGCAAATATCATGTCAAGATAGTTAGGACAACTAACCAAGTTCGAAAGGGGGACCCGGAATACCATCAGTGGGACCGACAGCCCACGTCCCCTTAATCGAGGCCTATAAACATCAGAGATCTTGGGTTCTTCCAGGGAATCGCAAATTGTTGTAGCTGTTGTGACAACACCTCCAAAAATCTAGATAATCATTAAATTTTTGGAGACCTACATCAAGCCTAAGCTTCGGCCCCATTAGGTCCTGCCCGAAGGTTCGTCAATGTCGGTAAACTTGAAGAAAAATCCAAGTTTTTGACTAACTTAAGCCAAGCCACCATATAATACGTTGATAGACCAGGTCACATAGTCATAACGCGACTATCGCCTGTACTTGCAACCACAGCAACCCTGTTGGGTTGTGTTATATTCTTTCCACGAATAGCCCACGTAGTTAACCAAGGGGTTAGAGGGGGGGTGGAGCCCCCTTTCGTTGTGTACTGGGGGGGGGGGGGGGTCCATAGGGGGTTTAAGGTGTACCCGTAACCCCACTTTATGGGGTTCGAGGCAGCGCCCCAGAAAATTTTGGTTTTGGAACCTATGTTAGGTTGGGCAGAACCACCTATGTTTTTGTGCATGATTTTCACACATGTTTTTGGACACGATGGTTTTTCGGTCCATGGTATTGGATGCTTCCGCATGTATAAATATGTATTGTAACATTGAAAGGAACATAATGAAAAATCAAGCTAGTAGTCCTGGTTTTGGGCTCTAGGGGAAAATCTATGTGTATATGTGTTTTATGTGTTATGCTCTCGCATTGTTTATTTTCTGTGTTTTAGAATTCATATGCAGGTAATTTATGTATGGGGTTAAAACCTACATTTGGTATCAGAGTAGATTTGGCTTCAAGGGGACGCCTTTGTTGCTAAGGGATTTCGCTCGGGCCTATGATAGACCCTGTTCAGTGGGAGATCTGCGAGATCGATTCTGGTGGTTAAAGAAGATGGTGAGCAGTGGAAAGATAGAGATCAAGAAATTTAATGGTTAGAGTTTTGAGTTGTGGAAACTCAAGATGGAGGATCTATTGGTGGACAAAGATCAGTGGATCGTGGTAGATCCAAGTACTAAACCAACGAGAGTGTTCGATGAAGAATGGAAGAAGTTGGATCGAAAGGCAAAGAGCATAATACGATTGTGTGTCTCAGATTCAGTATTGCTGAATGTATCAGGGGAAGCTACGACGAAGGCTTTGTAGGAAAAGTTAGGGACTTTGTACCAATCTAAGCCTCTACTGAATAAATTGTTCCTGCGAAAAAAGCTGTATAACCTGAGGATGAAGGATGGAGACTCGGTGCAAGAGCATCTGAACACATTTAATATTGTGGTAATTCAATTAACATCTATTGATATTAAAATTTGAAATGAAGATAAGTGCACCAGTTTGTTGTGTTCTCTACCAGATTCATGGGATAGTCTGGCTATTGCAATAGGTAGAAATGCAACTGCCTTGTATTTTGATGAAATACTCTCATCCTTGCTGACGGAGGAGATGAGACAGAAAAATATGGAGAGCCATAATGGTGATGCCTTTTTCATATGAGGACGGTCCCAGAACAGAAACAAAAATAAGTCATCGAGTGGGAGATCTACATCTAGAGGGAGATCTAAATCTCCAGGAAAACCTGTAAAGGTGGTGTGCTGGAAATGCAGAAAGGAAGGGCACTTCAAGAGAGTGTAAATCTAAAGCTCCTGATAAAGGAAAGGGTTTTGATGATGCTCCTTCTGCAGAGGTTAAAACCACCTCAGATGAAGGTGGGGATGTGTACTGGCTTCTTCAAGTACACATGTAGATCATGAGGCATGGTTGATTGACTCAGGTGCATCCTTTCACTTCACTCCCCATAGAGAGTGGTTCTGCGAGTATGAGAAATATGTTGGTGGTGATGTCTTCTTGGGGGATGACAGGAAGGCTAGAATCATTGGTGGAGGAAAAGTAAAGTTGAAGTTGCAAGGTGGAAGGATTAGAACACTTCTAAGTGTTCTGCATATTCCTGCTTTGGCCAGAAATATGATTTCTGTAAGCAAGCTGGAAGATGTAGGTGTAAAAATAGTGTTCAAGAAAGATACTTGCAAGATGGTTCGGGGAGCACTAGTATTAATGCAGGGAGTTCTGATTGGAACTCTGTACAAGCTGCAAGGTAGCACTGTTGTTGATGGGTGCAACAGTTTTGTGGTTCCTGAAAGTGGAGCAGAAAATCTAGTGGTCTCTGGAGAAAAGACCATGCTATCGCATCAAAGGTTTGGACATATTGGAGAGAAGGGCCTTCAAATACTTCATGGTAAAGGTATGGGAGAAGGTATGACTAATAGCTCTCTAGATTTTAATTTCTGTGAAAATTGTGTATATGGGAAGCAAAATCGAGTGAGTTTCCCCTCTAGTGGTAAGAGGGCGAAACAGATATTAGAGATTGTGCACAGTGATGTGTTTGGACCTGTGAAGGTTCCATCACTGGGTAAGTTTGTGTATTATGTATCATTTATAGATGAATTCTCAAGGAATACATGGATATATTTCCTCAAGAAGAAATATGAAGCCTTTGACAGGTTTAAAGAATTTAAGGCTCTGATGGGAAAGTAGACAGAGAAGAAGATAAAGGTGCTGAGGATAGATAACGGTGGGGAGATTTGCAAGAAGGAATTTGAAGAATTCTATAAGAAGTGTGGTATAGCACGTTAGAAGACTACTCCATACACACCTGAGAAAAATGGAGTTGTAGAAAGATTGAACAAGACGTTGATGGAAAAGGCAAGAAGCATACTCCATGGTGCAGGGTTAGGACAGGAATTCTGGGCAGAGGCAGTGGAGACAACATTTTACCTGGTCAACAAATCACCTTTATCAGCGTAGCAGGATAAAACTCCACAAGAGGTATGAACTGGTAAGAAATCCTCTCTTTCACATCTGAGGGTATTTGGATGTGATACATATGCACATGTTCCAAAGGAGAAAAGAACAAAGTTGGATAGTAAATCTAAAAAGTGAATCTTTATTGGGTATAAGGATGGTTTAAAGGGTTATAAGATTTGGAACCCAGTAACAAGGAAGGTTGTGTACAACTGAGATGTGGTGTTCAGAGAGGTGAAAGATGTTATTAAACATGAAGTCTCATCAAAGGAACCTGAAAAGATAGAGTTTGAGCTAAAGGAGGAAGAATCAGACTCTATAGCAAAAGAGGAATCAGAAGATGAAGAGCCACAAACTCTGGGTGTGAGAAGAGCATTTCAAGAAAGAAGGAAACCATAAAGGTATAGTCCATCGGCTTTCTATTCAAATTTTGCTTTATTTATTATTGATGATGATCCTGGAACTGTGAAGGAAGCAGTAGATTCAGAAGATGGCAAACTTTGGAAAGAGGCCATGGTTGATGAAATGACATCTTTACACAAAAAGGAGGATTGGGATCTAGTCGAGTTACCGACTAGAGGGAAACCCATTAGCAGCAAATGGGTGTTCAAGAAGAAGACAACTGTAGAAGGAAAAGTGGAGAAATACAAAGCTCGATTGGTAGAAAAAGGTTATTCCCAGGTGCCGGGAATTGATTTTGGTGATATTTTTTCCCCTATTGCCTAGGTAGCTTCTATTAGATTACTTTTATCTATTATTGTTGCTTTTGATTTTGAGGTAGAACAGATGGATGTGAAGACAACATTTCTTCACGGGGATATGGAAGAAGAGATCTACATGAAGCAATCTAAAGGCTTTGCAGTGAAGGGTAAGAAAGAACTGGTATGCAAGTTAAAAAGGTCTATATGGGTTAAAATAGTCACCAAGGATGTGGTATCATAAATTTTATACATTTATATAGGGACTTGGCTTCACTAGAAGCAAAGCAGATCATTGTGTGTATTTTAAATTAATTGGTGACCATGTTATTTATCTGGTCTTGTATGTGGATGATATGTTGTTGGTTGGAAATTACAAAGAAATTATCCAGGATTTGAAGACCCAATTGTCCTCCAAATTCAACATGAAATATCTTGGTGCTAAAAACTATATTTTGGGCATGGAAATTAAAAGAGATCAGGCAAAGAGGAAGCTCTGGTTAAACCAGAGGAAGTATGTAGAGATAATACTGCAAAGGTTTAATATGCAGGATAGTAAACCAGTGAAGGTTCCTATTCCTATAGGTGTAAATTATCTGTTGAATAGTGTCCCAAGACACAAGAAGAGGAAGAGGACATATCCCATGTTCCATATGCAAGTGCAGACCATATCTTGAGGTATGCGATGGTCTGTACTAGATAAGACATTACACATGCAGTGGAAGTATTGAGCATGTTTATGTCAAAACCAGGGAAGGAGCATTGAACAATAGTGAAGCAAGTTTTCAGGTATTTGCGTGGCACTAGTGATTATGGTTTGTGCTACCAAGGAAGACCAGGATTGGACAGAGTTTGGATATTCGTGGCTTTGTTGATGCAGACTAGGTTGGAGATTTGTATCAAAGAAAATCTACAAGTGGGTATGTGTTTAACCTATTTGGAGGTGCAGTCAGTTGGATGAGTAAGAAACAATCTATAGTGGCACTATCAACTACAGAGGTAGAATACATGGCAAGCCACTCATGCAAGCAAGGAAAGTAGTTTGGTTGTAGAGATTGTGTTCAAGTATGGGGTTAGTATAGGGACTATAAGGATAGACTGTGACAGTCAAAGTGCAATTTTCTTGGCAAAGAACCCTGCTTACCATTCAAAGACAAAGCACATTGATGTTCAATATCACTTTGTGAGGGATATGATAGAAGACAAAAAGGTGTTGCTGGTAAAGGTGGACACTTTGAAGAATAATGCAGATGCATTGCAAAAATATGTGAGCTCTGATAAGTTCTCTCGGTGTAGAGAAACAATGGGCATTATAGGGCTAGATAAATGACTAAGCTCTCTTGTGGCCCCTTATGGAAAGAAAACAACAAGTGGGAGAATGTTGGGTTGTGTTATATTCTTTCCATGACTAGCTCCCTAGCTAAACTCGGGGGTTAAGAGGGGGGCAGAAACCGTATTCATTGCGCAGCGAGGGGGTCATAAAGGGGATGGGCCCCCCTGTCATTGCGCCAATGCACATTCAAGGGTGGGGGGGGGGAGGGGGTCATAGGGGGGACGGAGCCCCCCTTTCATGCGCCAATGCACATCAAGGGGGGGGAGGGGGTCACAGGGGATTTGAGGGGCAGTTAACCCCCCTCTACGAGGTCTAGGGCAGCACCCCGAGGAATTTTTTTTTTTGGACCCATGGTTTTGGGTGCAATGGTTTTAGGTCCATGGAATTGGATGATTCGACCTGTATATATATGTATTCTAACATTAAAAGGAACATAATGAAAAATCAATCTGGTAGTCCCGGTTTTGGGATCTATGGGAAAATCTCTGTGTATATTTGTTTTATGTGTTATGCTTTCACTATTGTTTATTTTCTGTTTTTTAGAATTCATATGTAGTTTCTGTACGGGGTTAAAACCTACATTCGTCTTCTATCCACGATTTGAACATCTGATTAGAACAATTTCCAGATAAGAAGTTGGGAGAATGAGTCATGTGACTTGGTTGCTCTCTATGTGGAACAATGTCTTTTTGGCACAAAGCTAAAAATGAACTAACATACATGATATCTCATCTCGGTTGCCCGACATTATTTTTCACACTAAGTTTCATTAATACAAAATGGCCTGATCTTCATGTAGTCATATTAAGATGTCAACCTCCCAATGTTGCAAAACAACAAAAATGGAGAAATGATAACATTATCTCTAATCCCCATTTAACATCCCTATATATGCAGAATAGGTTCAAAATATTTCGTGAAGTTATCTTAGAGAAACACTTGTAGACAAAAGACTACTGGTATAGATAAGTACTCTACCACATTACTTTCGTAATTATTTAAACATCAAACTTCATCTAATGTAAAATTGTCTAACAAAAATGCATACTTCACAGGTATGAATGACAACATAGAGGAGCCACACACAACCATGGTTTCCTTTGGATAGAAAACACACTTGATATGGAAAGCCTTATCTAGGATGACACAGAAGTAGTTGATAATGCTAAGCAATTCTTTGACAAATACATATAAGCTTGGAACCCTCGTCCTTTTACACTTTCAAACCGAGCCATTACTCAAGCAAATTTAGAAGACCCTTTGCTATTGTCCATGCCAAATATTTTCAAAATCAATCCTTTTAATGACTATGAACAACTCATCAATTGCATTGAATGACGCACAATATGCACTGACAACACATCCCTAAGAAATAAAGGCTTCTCATTCGAATGTCATTATTAAGCACCTTGAGAATTACATCCAAAATCATCCTTGTTCATTGACTCCAATGGCCAAAAGACATACACCCCCGCTCACAACGATGATCGTCTCAATACCCATAACCCTACCATCCTATCTATTTGGTGTGTTGACTGCTAACCAGTACTCTCAATCCATGTCATACAAAAATATATCGTAAAATATGCATCCAAAGCATTAAAGAAATTTGAAAGCTTCCACCACATGCTACATAGAATTGTACTCCCTTCAGCTAATGTTGACCCAACAACATCTGCAATTCGAAAATTCGTTGCAGAAACCCTTGTCAATCGTGACATTAGAGCACAGGAAATCTGCCATATGCTGCAAAAATTACCATTGACATTGTGTAGTTGATCTTTTTTCTTTAAATGCAAACCAAAAAATTTATATGCATCTTCCACAAAAGAATATTGCCTCTTCTCCATCACCACACTTATAGATACATACATCGAACGCCCATATGCCCTAGAATCCACATCGCTTATAGAGCTGGTAAGATCTTGGTCATATGATCCTCGTTGAAAGACAAACAAATGGAAACTTAGACCTGAAAATTAAATTGTTCATGGAATACCACACTACTCCTCAATACCATCCATAACGAAACCTTGCTACTGTGGCTTTTGTCGAGTTGAACTTATGATATATAAACCATTTCCATATTGCTTGAGATATAGGAGATTCTGCTAAAGAATTCATCACAAACTGGCAAAGCTTTCGTTCTTTATACAAACCTTGGCACCAACACCACACACTATCTGATATTGAACCTATTACAAATGATAACTCAACTATTCATGAAACTCGTCCTCCAAACACCATAGACTTAAATGAATGGGAATTACTCTCCCAATTGCACTCTACAAATGAGCTCCTCATAAATGTCCTTGACATGCTTGGCCTTCATGGCTTTGATGACAACCATAACTAGACTCATACCACTATCCAATTAGATCTACAAGAAAAACGCATGCAATTCATTGAGAATAACCGCTTTGTCCACCACATTCTTCAAACACATAACATATCCTTACGAACCTTAACTCATTATCTCCAATGTAAAGAAAAGATCTAAATATTTTTCTAATCATTTTGCTAAGAAGGATATTTTTCTTGCTCTAAGAATGATAATACAAGGCATTATTGGTACTAGAAAATCCCACCTTATAAATTGCATCAAAGAAATGCTCATAAGCCTTGCTGGCTAAGGACCTTCACTAATAATTCTCCTCACCCCTATAGGCGTTGCAGCCTTCAACATACAAGCATCGACAATCCATGACGCCTTCCACCTTCCCATAAAGGATCTTATGCCCTTAGAAGGCAATGCTCTTACAACATTCCAAGAAGAACTTAAACATATCCAATACATACTAATCGATTGAGTGAGTTTCATTGGACCAAAGATTCTCAGCCAGATTAAAGAACGTCTTCGAGAGACATATCCACTACAAAGAAACACTCAATTCGGTGGTTGTTCCATTATATTAGTTGGTGATCTCGACTAGTTACTACCCGTCAAATACATACCACTATATGCAAGACAAGCCACGAGAGTGCATTGTGGAACACATTCAACACAATCATCACATTAGACAATATTTCATCAACAAGGTGACAACATCGCTCAGGTTACTTTCAGAAATATCCTCCAGAACATTAGAAATGCAAATCCAACAATTGACGACTATAACATCCTCATGCCTTGAACAAATTCTTTGTCAGAAGATGAAATACATTATTTCTATGATTGCATGCATCTATTTCCAACCAATGCTCAAACATTGGTCCATAATAAGCAAATGATAAAATATTTAAACACTTTTGTCGCAAGATCCATCGCAGAAGATGACAACACATATTATAGCCTTTACTCAAAAGTCAAACAACTTGAGTGAATTGTCTTGCTATGCAAAGGCCAAAAAGTGATGCTAACTTCCAACCTTTAGGTTTCAGCCGGACTTGTTAATGGTTCCCTTGAGGAAATTATATCCATCTTTTATAAAGAATCAATTGTACCCCCACAACTTCCAACATTTGTTGTCATAGTTGTTTCCAAATACATCGGGCCTCCTTAGGATGAAATAAATCTCACTCACTTGTCTATTCCAACAATAAAAAGAAATGGACGTACACAGATTCCACTAAAGATGGTTTGGGAATTAACTATACATAAATCTCACGGTATGACATTGGTAAAAGCAACAATAGACATTGGAAAAATTGAACGTCAAGGTCTCACATTCACAACAATTTCAAGAGTCCCTTCTCTATAAGATCTCTGAATTTGCCCTCCATTAACTTTCGATCGTTACATGAAAATGAAAGACAACAAAAATATTACTCACCTAAAACATGCAGAAGAAATTCTTCGTTAAATGCCTCCAGAAAACCTGCTCCAATCCATATGTTAACATCTCCAAAAGGTTTTCCATAATTATTAAGCTCAATCTATTTTTATTGCATATATTTTCTATCTATTAACAATAATCAAATTTAATCATTATTAATACATGGTTGCAAATATTACATTGTTATTATATTTTTTAACTCCTTACTTCTAACATTATTTGTCTTCTGAAACAGGACATATGGACTTGTAGATATCACAACTATATAGTTACTGCAACAAAATAGAGGAAGCAATAATTACATTACATAATATAGAAAAAATATTTCTACCAATACCAAATCCAAACATACCACTATACTACATTCGATCAACTTTACAATTATTACTAAAAATAAAATCTGCTCTGAAACATATAATCCACATACATGAACGTGACAAAATGCGAAAAATACGAATTGACTCGCAATAAAGAAATATGCATCTTCAACTACGCATAAATCTTCAATGGTGTTCAATATTCCATCGTTCCCCTTGCATTTTCAACTAGAAATATTGAAATTCCCATGACAAAAGTAAGCACATTTTCATTCACTCCAATTTCATTATAACACAATTCGCATGCAAACTCATTATAATCAATTTTAACAGTTAAATTCCATATTTAAAATAATAATAATTCTTCTATATATTTTGAACAAAATATTCTTTTTGCAGGTTAGTTATTACTTCTTCGACTCTCTCATTTCTTCAACAAATTGTGATGCAAATTTAAATGCGGAAAGATAACCATCATGTTGCTCACGATGTAATATTATTTTATTTCCCTCTTCCATTATAATCTACTACTTGTAATTTTCTATTGAAACTTAAAAAAGCATCTTCGAAAATCAAGAGGCAATCTGTGTTAGAAACATTATACAATCTGTAAATTTCACATAATGTAAATCATTTACCTTTATCTTCTACCTTTACATGGAATCTTGTTTATTAATTCTTATTTTCAATGACCATTTACATGTCACGATTATTCTTGAATTTATGCTTTATGACATTTCTTTTGCAACATCTGATACAATTGCTAACATATAAAATTCGTGGTCATTGTAAACATGCCATCTACCTCACCAAGATGGAAGCGTACTTATCTAACTCACTACAAAATGTTGGGGTAAGATCGAGTAAATTCAAATCGTTATTTACATAGAATAGTGTTTAAATGATTTTATTGGGAAATAAATTCTGGGCCATACATGCTTATCATTCTTTACATAAAATAGTGTTTAAATTATGTTTCTGGGGAATATATTCTGGGCCATACAACCTTCTACTCAATTCTAGATAACAGTGTAGTGTGCTCAAGTAATTTATGTTTAATGTAAAATATTTTTCTTAATAAAAATATTCTATTTTTTTCTTCTTGCAAACATACTTGGGTTGACAATAAAAAAACATCAACTCAAAGCTACCGAATAAACAAGAATGGCATTGTTTAACAAAATAATTATGTGTTAAATTATATTTTAAAATATGAAACTCAAAAATCTTTCGCACAAAATTTATAATTTTAACCAATTTATATATATAAACTACGAATATATATATATATATATATATCACTTTACGATGATTTTATTTATTTATTAGATTGTACTTTATGTATCTTTGGTTAAATAACTTATGAAAATGGATTATGGCACTTTGAAAGCAATGTTTAGCATTTTATTAAACATATTTCTATATATTATGGCAACCAATTAAAACATTTAGATTCTAAAAAAAAACATAACCAACTTTCATAAACTGTGACCTTAAATGGTATAGTTGCGGCAAAGTTCAAATGCATTATGAAGCATGTGCTATATGTCTGGAAAAAAACTTCTCTGAAAACCCAAATGCGTGTTCTGTAATGTGACCATAGAATAATGTAAATTCATGGAAAGAAAATTGTGTGACTTGTTGTTGGTAATGGAGGGTGGGATGTAGGTTACCTTCACCTCCAATGTACAGAAGATGATCAATGTATAGGAGCCTTTGATCTCTAAAGAGGATAAGTCATCTTCGTTTGGATGAGCCTTTCTGGAATAAGACTAAGACTCTATAAACCTGGCCTTCTAGATGATTTTCATTTCTGGAATAGGACTATTTTCTGTTTTGGAATAATACTCTTCTCTATTGTACACCATAAGAAGATCCTATTGCATGCCATGACTTGAATAAATTCTCCTTAGCCCAAGCTTACTCACTAGACTTCCTTTCAGTAAGGAAGAGACTTAGCCAGTCCCTTCCATATGCCTTATAGCCAGGCTAGTTTGATCCGTTGTGTTTCCCTTTTCATTCCCCTTGAATTGTCTTGATCCTGAATCTTTCAGTGCAATTCCCACATTCAGGAAGCCTACATTATGGGATACATGCTTTGAGTTCAAGCTGCAACTGCCAACATCAACGAAAACCAATATATATATTATATATATATATATATAATATATTATATAATAATATATATATATAATATATTTAATATATATTAATAGTATATATTAGTCATTGTTTTCACAAGCTAATGTACAAAACCTACTTTGCATCAGTTTAAGGTTTGAATGTCAAAAAAAAATGTTGTAGTCTAATGAGACTGTTTTTTTTCTAAAACGTATGGAAATTAAAATCCCGCAAGGATTTTTGTAAATCCAAGTTGTAGTTGTTAAACTTCAAAAGTTTAAGCGTCCTAGACGTTTTTGATGGTGCTGAATCCATTTCCACCATCAAAATCACGATTCAAATGCTACCTTTACAAAAAAATTTGAAATTGTTTTTCCCAGATTCCAACCACTATTAACCATCTGAGCAATTCCATGTGAAAAAAAATGTGAATATACTCACAGGTCACAGTGACACTCCATGGTACTCTAGTGGTTACAAAGCAGTTGGCATCTTCAATGACTTCTTCTTTCCCATATTTATCCCTAAAAATCTCCAAATTACACAACAATCCTCCTGCTTTAGAACCTATCGAAACCAAGAAATTAATGGCAGTGATCACCAGAAAACAACACATGGAAGGGGTTTAACAAAAAAACCAATGCATTACCTGTGGATGAGATAGTAGAACTGAAAAGAAAGAAAAACCAAACTGAAATGTCGATAAAATAGCGTAATCCTCAATCCTTGGCACCTTCCTGGAAACAAAAATTAATGACAGAGATAACCAGAGACCGAAACTAATGGGAGAAATTAATGGCAGAGATAAACAAAGACCAAAGACCAAAACTAATTGGATTTAACGAAAAGACCACTGCAAAGGTATTTATAATATGTTCATGGGTTATAATAAGTTGAGAGGTTGTACAAATCAAGATTTTCTTGATCATTAAAACAGTGAGATCTAACCCATGAAAAACTTCTCAATAGTCTAACAATGGATCTGACCATACAAAAGATCTCAATAGTTTAACAATGGATCTGACAATAACAATTGCTGACCCCAGAAATTGCAGAATGCAGTTGTTAGGCTGGCATGTCATTGTTGACTGAAACTGCCATTGCGCAGTTTCAGTCCTCAGCAGGCCAGGTTGGATTGTTCATTACGCAGCTCTAGTAGTCAGTTAGCCTCTTGACAGTCGGTATTGTGCCTTGCGTAATTTTGGCATCTTAGTCCTCAAAGCTGTTTTCATTTTCAATTGACAGATTTCTTTCCATGAGTGTTTCTATGTCTCCAGGTATCACATGTGTTCGTATGTCTCTTAGCAGTATAGATTCAATGGCCTCCAAGAGAATAGGGTCAAAGGACACCATTGAGAGTGCAACTGGAGATGCAGTTGAGCAAGTGTCTATGAGCTTGACTATCTACAAAGACACCAAGTTGTTCATAGACAAGGATATCAAGATGAAGTGGCAAGACATCAATGATACATTCTCAGGCACGTTTGAGGAAAATCTAGAAGACTGCAGGGTCTATGTCAACATTCACAAGTCTGGCTTGTACCAGATTGCTTGCAGGTATCCCGCATTTCCATGCACAAACATGATCCACTGGATTGTCTCGCATATTGGTCCTGAGACAATGGTGTTGAGCAGTGCCAGTGGAACACAAATTTCTACCTTCACGGCAAAGGAATTTCAGGGTATGTATCACTTGCCACAATCGGTGATCACAATGGAGGAACCCTTCAGCAGAATTAGCACGAGTGCAAACTCAAGAGATATCTTGAAGAGCTATGCGAAAGAGTTGGCCAAGTTCAAGACAACACCTAGCCAATTTTACAAGATGAAGATATTGCGGAAGGCATATCAGTACTTCGTCATCTTTTCATGCCGCTTATATGGCCAAGAGAGCACAAAGACCTTCCCATAGAGTTGGGTTATCACATTGTACCAACTGGGCAGTGAAGGAAGACCTTGCAATTGGTCTGACATGTTGGCTCTCAGGTTGAAGGAATAGGTGACAGAAGCCCACCATCTGCCAAAGGGTCAGCAAGTAGAGATTTCCATGTTCGCTTACATACTGGATGCATTCTATGCTCATCAGTAGTTCCCAAGCTTGGGTTGGGCATGGACACCTTCGAAAACCTCTGTGCACACTTATTGCAGATTGTTCTCTAAATGCAAATTTCATGGAGTTATCATACAATTTTCAAACCACTTTATCAACCCGGTGTACAAGATGATATCTGAGCAGGATCCACCTTTCATGTCGCAGGCATCAATGGAGGCATTAATCAACATACTGGATTGGTATGCCTCACTCCTTGGTACCTTCATAGAGATGTACAATGCGGAGAAGGCTCCGCATTTTTTACCGAAGTTTTTCATGGACAAGCTCATCATGCAAGAGGTTTCATATCACATCTCGACAGGGTTGTCAGCGAGATTGCACAGGAAGAAGAAGGCACCTTGGCCTGCTCTTCCTTTGCAGATCGAGTTGCATGAGATTCAGAATCTCAAGCCTGCTGAGGTCGAGATGGAGGAGTTCAAGAGATTCACCTTCGGCACCAGAAGTTTCAATCCATACGACCCACATTGCTTGGTGAAGGGACCACAGTGCGAGTGTGCAATTCCCATGGATCCACGGGGCGTGTCATTGGCCTAAGGAAGACCCATGGAGATATTGTTATCACTCCTCCAAGCTCAATGAACTGGTTGGCATAGCTATAGAGTGGTTAGCAAAGCAAAAGGAAGTAGCATCTCAGGGAGTAGCATCATCAACAGTAGCAAAGGGTAGAATACCTGCGCGTGACAAAGGCAAGAGAAAGGTTGTTGACAGCGCAGAGGCAGAGAAAACCTGCAAGTTCAAAGAAGATCCACTTGTGTTGAAAGCAACATTGGAGATTGAGGCTAAGAGGTGACAATGCGACAAAAGGATCGCGTAAAGGCTAAGAGAGAAACAAAGGATGGAGGAAATAGAAAAGGAGTTGTAGCGACAACTCCAGGAAGAATAGGAGCTGCGCAGAAGAGAGAAGGAAGCGCAGCAGGAAAAGGTATAGCAGGAGGCGCAACATACACAGATTGTTGAAATTGTGCCCATATAGGTTATAGACTCATCCGAGCAGTTGGCACAAAGAAGATAGGGTGAGCAGTTGGAGGAGTAGGACTTAGCTCAAGAGATTTAATTGATGCTAGAGCAGATGGATACGGATATGGTTCAACCAGAGTTAGATCAGGATATTTACCTCATGCCTCAGAACCAAGAGGTCATCCCACTGGCTTCACTAGATCAATAAGCATAGCAAGTCCCAAGTGATTAAGGAGACACAAATCCTTGAAGACTATCCGGAGGCGTAGACACACAACATATCTTTCAACAATTCACAACACAGAGTTTTGCAGTCACATAGAGTGCCTACTTCGGATGTGCACATATCTCCTATGCAGTTTTAAGAATGAGTGGTCGTATCCGATGTGTGCAAGAATCCAGCAGCATTGACCGATTCTACCAGAGCATATGCCGAAGCCACCAGCTCGAGTGTTTTATTCTTGATAGCAGAGAACGAGTGCATGGCTAAGGAGTTACAAGCAGCCAAGAAGGGAGGAGAACATGTTACAACATCCTTTAGAGCAAAGGTGAGGAGAGAGATACACGATGAAGTATCGTCTCTCGAAGCAGTCATGCAGACGTTGTATTCCAGATTTGTCACCATGCATAAGTCAGTTGTCCATCTCGACGGTTGGCAACAACATTGTGCTAGGAGAGCATGCATCTTGTCTAATATGCATACTGTTGTCGATCACATGCAAACATGGACAATGAGGTACAAAGAAGCCACAATGTATTTGCCAAAGATGATGAAGCCAAAGGCAGTAGAGTTGAAGGCACGCATCTAGAGTCAGATTTGGAACTATGAGGAACTCCCACAGCTCATCACAAGTTTGTAGGCTTCACATGTATGGGTGTTCAAAAGCATGGATGTTATTGTGCGCACGCACACGATCCCATCCATTGGCACACTCACGAGGCGAAGTCAAAGAACCAATTATGACTGGAGCTGGACATGCACTTTGATGAGTTGATGCATGAAGCCACCAACACAGACTTTGAGATCAATGCAAATATTATGCATCAGTATGTTGTTGGTCCGGCTACACTCAAGACTATGATGCGCATGTTATCAGATGAGTTGGACAGAGGTGCCAAACCAATATACCCAGATGCAACAGAGGCAAGAGTTTGCTTTCAGCAGGATGTCACCATTGAGAAAACAAACACCATAACAGACTACCAAGCTTGGCATCATTTCACCACCGTCAATCATCGCGAGGATGTTTAAGAGTTGTTCTTCCCATAACTGTTTGATTCTTAATGATATCTTGCATGGCTTACCCAAGCCTATTTTGTCTCACATTGTTACATGTGCGGATTGTAATGTAACATCATGTAAAAGTGAAAGACCAAGTGTCGATAGTACAATGTAACAGTCATGTAGTAGTTGAAGAGTCATGAGGGTAGGTGAAGAGTCACAAAGGGGAATGTCAAGGGTCACCCCACGCTTTGCTATTTATAGAACCTCATAACTCATTGTACAGGCTTTTGGGAGCCAAGCTTCTTATAAGTGTATCTTAGAGAAATCTTGGAGTGTATTGTAATGAGCCTTGGCCTCTCCATAATGCAAAGCTAGTATATCTCTTTGGAGGAGCAGGGAGTAGTGACTGTAATGTTCTGTTGTCAGGACTAGTGGATGACCATAGTTGTATGTATGATTGGATCTTTAATTTTCTTAATATAACAGAGCCAACACATTTGATGCATATGTTGTTATTGTATTTAAGCTATCTTGGTTACTCTAATGATGTATGTAGTTGTTGTTTACGCGTGTGTATGGACTTTTCTATAGATGTTTGTATGAATCTTATCAAGATGAGTTGTTGGTTTAACCACCACTTTGGATCGTTGGCTAGATAGCTTTCCATCTTGTGATGTATCTTTGCTCGTGTGTTCCCTTTCAAGCTTTGTGTTTTCACAAGTTTCTAAGGGGCACACTCATTCCCCCATTCGTGTGTTACATCCATTCATTCACCTTCCTTGACTTGCTGCACATGTCACATAGTTGCTACCAACAAGGACATCTTACTCACCTCTGCATTCAACCACGGTCAACGCGATACCGTACTACCCAACTGCTAGGACTCCTACACCAAACAATCTGAGGTCTAGTTGGGACTTCTTACTGGGGAGATCCCCTGACATGTTGGCAGGTACAACACTGTCAATATTTTTGGCACTAGAAGGAGGGCTAGATGGAAAGCTGAGTCCTCACATCCTGTTTTGAATCTTTGCACATCTATCATGGATATCATTAGATTCCACCCTCCACGATGTCTGTCTAATGTCGAACCTGTCGACATTACGAGGGATTTTTATGATCTCTTGTTGAAATTCATGTAAAATGGTGAAGAAAAAGTGGCCTAGCCTGAGTACTTACACAACTTTCTTGCATTCCTTGAGGATGCAGATGAGTTCGATGAAGTCGAAGTCAACTTTCTACTTTCACACACACTTTTCTCGTAGCTGTCATGATCCATTTACTCTCGTATTTGATCACGATGTTGATTCTATTGTTGTTGATCTTTCAAAGCCACCCATTTATGATGATCTATCTGTCGATGAATTCGAAACCCCACAGACTGTCGAGGCACTTCAACTGGAGCTGATGGTTATGTTAGGCCCTCCCTGTCTTGAGTTTAGTTTCACTTCTGATAAGGAAATTGTTGAAACACCCAAGGCTTCTCATCACTCATCTGTATGTATTGAAGATCAATCCAACACACATATTTATCTTCGTCCACTCGAACTACATGATCTAATCGCTCATGCATTGGAGGAATCTTACACAGCAAGCACGCTTGCGCGACACAGGTTGTCTATGTTTCTCGTGTTTTCTTTCATGTCACAGTAAAGAGAGTAAATATGATTAACATCTGCATGTAGTGTAGCACAACAATAGGGTGAGTCCACATAGTGCATGTCATGCACTTTCACTTTTTTCTTTTCTATGGATGCATTCAAATTTGGAGTGTGTTTGTCATCATTGTTATATCTTTCATGTTTGATGGTTTGCTTGACTGTGTTGTTCGCGAACCATGGCTTCACCAACATGGGTCGACCAATGCATCGATGGTTGCATTGGAAATATCACTTCACGTGATCAAACCCATGCACTGTTAGTTTAGGAGTAGGAGTAGTGTTTGCTTTTGTCTTGTTTTCTTGCATGGATGTTTTCTTCCTTGCTTTGTTGTTTGTTTGCTTTCCCGCTTGATTTGCTTACTTTCTTTTCTTTTGCATTTGATTCTACTCTTTGTTTTGTTTGTTTGTTCACGTTTGTAAGTTAGTTTCAAATGAACCGTGCATGACTCTAGTAACAAGGAGGGTAAAGTACAAGATGTCTTGTACATTTATCAATACTATGTTATCTGTTATCCTATATCTTTATGTAGAACTTGTTGCCTTCAGTCAATGATACACCAATGGAAAATACGTTATGTTCGAAGTGAACCTTAATGAAAACATAGCGCTTGTGTGCTAACTAGTATCACCTACTCTAGTCGGTTATTTATGGGTTAACTATTGTCAGCTCAATCAACTAGAGTAAGGTTAGGGGGGAAACCTTAACAAGTATGTCAGAGGTAAATACAAAATACTTCTTTGAAGAAACAACCTCTTCTGCTCTTAATAAGTTGGGATCCCTCTTCCACCTCTGAAATGAATAACTGCTTATGCACAGTTATGAAAAATGAAAAAAATGAAAGTGTGAAAAAGATTGAAAAAAATGAAAAATGAATAAGGCGAAAGAAGAGAAAGGCTTCCTTCATAGAGAGGTGATGCAAGTAACTCTGATGGGGTACTGACTAGGCTTACTAGTAGCAGAGCGATGCATGTGTTCTTGCGTGACTCCGCTAGGGTACTGTCCAGAACTACTCGTAGTGGAGCAACACCAAAGATGAAACTTAAAATCTAACTATCAGATTAATTGTGTACCAATATACCTCTCATCCCTAGTCGAAACAACTGTGTTGACTTGGCTTGGAATTTGTGCTGACCAACTAAGAGCATGGCAGGTGTTACATCTTTCAATCAAGCTAGTGCGGAAACCAAGATGATCTAAGAATTGAACAATACTTCTGGAGGAGTTAGACTTTATTTTCACAAAAAATGGTCCATTCAGAGAGATGGAGTTCTACTAGTGTGTCACCAAGTGTTGTAGTGACTATAACCACCCTCCAAAATTTTGTGATGCCTGCTAGGCTCCAAAAATGTGCAATCCAGCCAAGCAGCCTTCCCTTTCAAAACTGCACAATCCAGTCCAACAGTGGGCTTCAGCTTAGAAAATGTACAATTCTGACTGACATCCAGGGCTTCAGTCTAGAAATTGCACAATGCAAGAGGAACAACCAGTCTTGCTCAGCCTAGAAACTGTGCAATTTTCATCCCCAGGCTTGCAGACTGTTGCATGTGCTTTCAGGTTGACCAGTGCCCCCCAGAATTGAGCAACCTTGATTTGCATGCATAGGCTACTTTTCCCAGAAAAACAAAAAGCAAAAAAACATCCCTAGGTTTTTGGGATCTATTTTTAGCAGCTTGAGGTTACATGCAAAGACTGTTTTAGAAATTTCCCACCAAGTGTCGCTTTTTCCTACATTTGTGGCGTGTGCGTCATAAGCCTCATTCTTATCAAACTTATTTATTCGACGCTACAGAGCTAATTTCTCACATTAATATTGGAGCTCTGACATCCCACATCACATCTAGGAGCATTCGACACTTTCAGCTCATCTTTTTCTGGGTAAGTTTGCTTTTCATGTCTTTTGCTTCTTTTCTGTCGCTTTTTGTATTTTTCTTTGTGTGAATGTTGTTTGCTTGGTTTTTTTGAATGCATGTTATCGTTGTAATGCATGTTAGCTTGTAGAAGCATTGTTTCAAGTTTTCCATTGCATCTCACTATTGTCACATGCATGACATTGTTTCTGCACTAACGGTCGTCGTTGCAGTGACTCGCTTGACACACATGCTTGTTTTCTCATTTTATGAATCATGCACTCATTGTTTGCATGCATGATCATTCGCTCTTGTTTGCACTGAACTTCACCATGCATTCATAACTTTTCATGTTTTCAATCGCCCGTCAGTAGTTATGGGATGCCTTAGCCTGAACCCTGCATTGCCTAACTAGCAATGCACATTTCTGAGAGTGTAGGCTTTGCTTTCCCTACAGAAACTGCAAAAAGTTGGCCTAACACTGGCATCCAGGCTTGATTTGCACAATTCTAGGAGGAAATGCCTTGCTGACCCCAGAAATTGCGGAATGCAGTTCCTGGGTTGGAATGTCATTGGTGACTGAATCTGCGCATTGTGTAGTTTCAGTCCTTAGCAGGTCAGACTGGACTATGCATTGCACAGTTCCAACAATCAGTCAGCCTCCTGACAACCCAGACTATGCCTTGTGTAGTTTTGGAAGTTAGTCTCCCAGCCTCCCAATGAAAATTGTGCAATCTTCCCAGTTAGTCACCCGGGTATGTTGCATGTCAGTCCTCAAAGTTGTTTTCATTTTCAACCGATAGATTTATTGCCTTGAGTGTTTCTATGTCTCCAGGTATCACAGTTGTTCGTTCGTCTCTCAACAGTATAGGTTCAATGGCCTCCAAGAGAACAGGGTCAAAGGACACCATCAAGAGTGCAACTAGAGATGCAGTTGAGCAAGTGTCTATGAGCTTGCCTATCTACGAAGACACCAAGTTGTTGATAGACAAAGATATCAAGATGAAATGGCACGACATCAATGATACATTCTCAGGCATATTTGAGGAAAATTTGGAAGACTGCAGGGTCTATGTCAACATTCACAAATTTGGCTTGTACCAGATTGCATGTAGGTATCCCGTGTTTCCATGCACAGACAAGATCCACTGGATTGTCGCACATACTGATCGCGAGACAATGGTTGAGTAGGGCCGGTGGAACATAACTTGCTACCTTCATGGCGAAGGACTTTCAAGAAATGTATCACTTGTGACATCTGGTGATCACAATGGAGGAACCCTTCAACGGACCCAACAACAGTGCAAACTCAAGGGATATCTTGAAGAGTTGGGAGAAAGAGCTATCCAAATTCAGGACGACACCTAGCCAGGTTTACAAGATGAAGATATTACGAAAGGAATATCAGTACGTGGTCATCTTTTTATGTCACTTATACGCCCAAGAGAGCATAGAGACCTTCCCACATAGTTGGGTTATTGCATTGGACCAACTGGCCAGCAAGGGAATACCTTGCAATTGGTCTGACATTTTGGCTCTCAGGTTGAAGGAACAGGTGACAGAAGCTCGGCATCTTCCTAAGGGTTAGCAAGCGGAGATATACATGTCCGCTTACATACTAGATGCAGTCTGTGCTCGTCAGCAGTTCCCAGACTTGGGTTGAGCATGGACACCTTTGGAAACCTCTGTGCACACTTATTGCAGATTGTTCTCTGAATGCAACTTCCATGGAGTTATCATACAGTTGTCAGACCACTTTTTCAACCTAGTGTACAAGATGATATCTAAGCAGGATCTACCTTGCATGTCGCAGGCAACAATGGAGGAATTAATCGACATAGTAGATTGGTATGCCTCACCCCTTAGCACTTTCATACGGATGTACAATGCGGAGAAGGCTCCGCATGTTTTACCAAATTTTTCCATGGACAAGCTTGTCATGCAAGAGGTGTCATTGTATATTTTAACCCCGTACAGAAATTACCTGCATATGAATTCTAAAACACAGAAAATAAACAATGCAAGAGCATAACACATAAAACACATATACACAAAGGTTTTCCCCTGGATCCCAAAACCAAGACTACCAGCTTGATTTTTTCATTATGTTCATTTCAATGTTACAATACATATTTATACATGCCGAAGCATCCAATACCATGGACTGAAAACCATTGTGTCCAAAACCATGTGAGAAAAACATGCACAAAACCATAGGTAGGTCCACCCAACCTAATATACGGTCCAAAACCAAATTTTTTTGGGGCACTGACCCTGACCCCATAGAGTGGGGTTACCTGCACCCCTCAAACCCCTTGTGACCCCCCCCCGCTATGCAATCAACGCAACGAAGGGGGGGGCTCCTACCCCCTTCTAACCCCCCGGTTAACTATGTGGGCTAGTCATGGAAAGAATATAACACAACCCAACATTCTTCCACTAGTTGTTTTCTTTCCACAAGGGGGCCACAAGAGAGCTTAGTCATTTATTTTGCCCTGCAACGCCCATTGTTTCTCTACACCAAGAGAACTTCTCAGATCTCACATATTTTGTCAACGCATCTGTGTTATTCTTCAAAGTGTCCACCTTTACCAGCAACACCTTTTTGTCTTCTATCATATCCCGAGCACAAAGTGATATTGAACATCAATGTGATTTGTCTTTGAATGATATGCAGAGTTCTTTGCCAAGAACATTTCACTTTGGCTGTCACAGACTATCCTTATAGGTCCCTGTACTGACCCCATACATGAACACAATCTCTGCAACCAAACTGCTTCCTTGCTTGCATGAGTGGCTGCCATGTATTCTGCCTCTGTAGTTGATAGTGCCACTACAGATTGTTTCTTACTCATCCAGCTGACTGCACCTCCAAATAGGTTAAAAACATACCCACTTGTAGATCTTCTCTGATCCAGATCTCCAACCCAGTCTACATCAACAAAGCCACGAATATCCAATGCTCTGTCTAAGCCTGGTCTTCCTTGGTAGCACAAACCATAATCACTAGTGCCACACAAATACCTGAAAACCCGCTTCACTGTTGTCTAGTGCTCCTTCCCTGGTTTTGACATAAGTCTGCTCAATACTCCCACTACATGTGCAATGTCTGGTCTAGTATCGACCATCGCATACATTAAGCTACCGACTGCACTTGCATATGGAACACGAGACATGTCCTCTTCCTCTTCTTGTGTCTTGGGACACTGTTCAACAGACAACCTTACACCTACAAGAATAGGAACCTTCACTGGTTTACTATCCTTCATATTAAACCTCTGCAATATTGTCTCGACATACTTCCTATGGTTTAACCAGAGCTTCCTCTTTGTCTAATCTCTTTTATTTTCCATGCCCAAAATATAGTTTGCAGCACCAAGATCTTTCATGTCGAATTTGGAGGACAAATGGGTCTTCAAATACTGGATAATTTCTTTGTCATTTCCAACCAGCAACATATCATCCACATACAAGACCAGATAAATAACACGGTCACCATTTAATTTAAAATACACACAGTGATATGCTTTGCTTTTGGTGAAGCCACGTCCCCGTATAAATGTATCAAATTTATGATACCAATCCTTGGTGACTATTTTAACCCATACAAAGACTTCTTTAACTTGCATACCAGTTCTTTCTTACCCTTCACCGCAAAGCCTTCAGGTTGCTTCATGTAGATCTCCTCTTCCATAGCCCCATGAAGAAACATTGTCTTCACATCCATCTGCTTTACCTCAAAATCAAAAGCAACAACAACATATAAAAGTAATCTAATAGAAGTTACCTTGGCAACAAGAGAAAAAATATCACCAAAATTAATTCCCAACACCTGGGAATAACCTTTTGCTACCAACCGAGCTTTGTATTTCTCCACCTTTCCTTCTGCATTTTTCTTCTTCTTGTTAATTTTTGGAGTTTTGGGGATCGTGTTCAGAATTTTGACCAAATAACTATAATTGTGGCTTCAGCATAGATAATTAGACAAGCATCAGCTATCAAACCATCTTGATCTAACCATACCAAGCGATTCCAGGTGGTATCTTCAGCCCCTTGAAACCTCGAAAACCTCAGATGATAAAGTGTGTTTAGGGTATACCATTCTTTAAAAAAGTCAGATGATACAGTACTATCATTTTTGCAACCGTCTCTGACTAAATGAGTGATTGGTTTATTGTGTAATATTTATTTTATGTTAAATTATAATTTGGTTTTTGAGATAAATTATATTTTTAAATTAATATAATATTATGTAAGTAAACTTGGTCGGTATATATATATATATATATACTTAAAAATAAATATTATATTAAATATAATGTTGATAGGAAAATAATTAATTTACAAAAAATAAGAAATATATAATAAATAATATCGATTAATTATAAAAATGATATCTAATATAATGCACTGCGTAATCCCCCATACTTAATTATAAAAAATTTATTCTTCCGATTAGGATGAGTGCAGTGTTAGAGGTGTCAGGTTTGAGTTGACATGGATGGTACAATAAAATTCATTGCAGCTACACCCCATATGCTCAAGGCAAGGAGTGCAATGTCCTTTGCCTTGAATGCATGGGAGGTGGGCTGGCAAGGTGGTAGAGGGGGACTTAAGGAAAGGTGGTAGAGTGGGACTTAAGGAAAGGTGGCAGAGTGGGAAGAGTTATTTGACGTGCAGTGGAGGTGAATAGTATAGTGGTGAAGGTAGGAGCTGCAGAGCGGGAGGGAGGTGAAGAAAACAAGTCTGCGAGCAAGCGTCAGTTCTCGGGTATGTAGACTGGTCCTAGCCTTATTCAATTCATAAGTTCTGGATGGGTTATGGGGGAAATTCCATGAGGTAGTGGGAGAGTTGCTAGGGAGGGGGAAGAGGCGTGAGGTCACCCCAATGAGGCTTAACCCAGCTAGGGAGGAACCAGGGAAGGCAAGGGGGAGCTTTGGCTCGGCTTTGCGCTGCCTTAATTTTGCTTTCATGCAAAGTAGAAACTCGACCTGACCCGAACGACCAGCCTGAGGGCATAGGGTTAATGGGCAAGCCTTGCTTGGGAAACTGTGCATAGCTGAGAGTGGCAAGGGAGTGTTGCAGCTAAGGGGATGGGACGCAAGCAAGGTGGGAAATGGGCTGAGCGAACCCGAGCAAATGGAAATGCATAACCATACGGGAGTACGCAAGGACCCTCACTGGCCTGAGAGGCAGAGAGGCAAGCAGAAAGTGGCCAGGACATCGCCGACAGAGGCAAGGGTTTGCGGACATGATAGTATTAGAAACACCTGGCTCTAGACGAAGCTGAGAGGCAGGTTATGGCTGCATGGGGGTGACCAATTTCTGAACAGTGGCAAGGGTGAGAGACATGGAAATAAACTAGGGGAACCCTGCTCCCATCCCACTTCCATTGGCCACCTTTGGGCACATGGATACCTTTGCCTGTTGCAGACCAAGAATGACAATAAAGAATGGTTAATGCAGTTATGTTGTGTTGAAATGATTGATTTAGTGCAACTAACAATGTGGGAATTTATATAGGTTACAATTCAACAAGGTATGGCTCAAGGAAGATGTGGTCGAGGCCATGGCATCAAGGGCTCAGAACCTCGGGTAAGCAAGCGATCAAGTAGGGAAGAAGGCAGTAGGGGTCATAAACTCACCAAGCATTTCATAGCTAAGGCAACTGCAACATACAAGGAGGAAACCAATGAGGGCATCCGAAAGCTAATCGACAATTGGGAAGTCCAGGTAAAGAATGAACTGGAACCGGATGATGAAATAGAAGTCTGGAGATCAATGGTGCCTAACCCAAGAACCACCAAAGGGAAAATTACACAATTCAAGCACACCCTGTACCTGTATTTCCTGATGAAAAGTTTGCTAGACAAAGCACTAGAGCAAATTTCTGTGGGGATGGCAATTACAATGCAAGGCCTTCCCAATTACAAAAAAGACATGGAGAAGATCATGTTTCAGCTGCATAAACAGGACATTAGGATGGATCAGATTGACCGTCACATCCCTTCCATTATGGAGCTCTTTGGAATGCCAGAAGCAACTGTTGATGATCCTACCCCAGTAGTCTCAGACTCTGAGAAGCAGAATGTCAAGAAAGATTAGTCTTCTTATACTCAGTTTTTATTTATGCGGATAGCATTTAAATTTCCAGATGTTTATGTCAGTTGTCATAGTTATACAGTTTGTGGTCATGAGACCGAAACTTACCTAGCCTTGCTAGAAATACTGAAGAAGTTATGTTTTTGGATGGCGTATAATGCCGACCGATGGCCAACAGACTCGGTTTCCCCTTGGGGTGAGTTGAGGCCACCAGGTAAAACTATGTGGTGTAAATTTGCCTTATATATATAATAGAAAATATATGGACTTGCTAAGCATTACAAAAAAAAATAACTATTATATTTTTTATTTTTTATATGTATATATATATATATATATGAACACTTTTTATTTAGTTTTTCCTCTAAATGAATGGATGGTAAAATAATTTTTCTTAACAAAAAAATTCTTGTGATTGCTTAAAGTAATTGTAAGGATATAAAAATTGATAAAAACAAGTTAGAAACAAATACATACTTGTATTTTAAAAATATATAAACACAATTGGATGAGAAACAAATTGATTCTCCCAAGTAATAAGTTATACAAATGTGATATAAATCTAAAACTCAATTATCAATATAAAAAAATAGTTGAATTAACCTCATTATTATTACGCTTCCATCTACCTATACTTACTTGAAGCTATATTTAAAATGGTATAATAATACGACCATAAATAATATAATATGTAACTATATTTAGAATAGCATAATAATACAGCCTAAATAATTACACCCAAAATGTTTTATTGTGAGATTTATGCTCCTCATGACACTGTTCCGATTCAGCGTCCCTCACATAATCTTGAACAATGTCTTGAATGTTTTTTGAAAATTACTGTTACAATGTTGCCAATAGCCATCTGTCAACCATGTTTTATCTTGGATCACGTGTTTCCCTATGATTTTGTCATTTTGTATGCCTATAACGTCAACCTAATGCTGACACACAACCGATAGGGACAGCTCCACCGCTTCCCGCAACAGACGACCTCAAAAACCAGTGTTTTACAAATATATATATATATATATATATATATATATTATTATATATATATATTATATATTATATATATATATATATATATTATATATTATATATATATATATATATATATATATATAGTGCAAAGAGGAGGTGACACTAAAAAAGTTCAAATTGACATGCACGAAATGGATTTCATCTTTGAGAGTCATCGCCAATCTTTTGATTGTATTGGGATATGAAACCCTAAACCCTAGCTGGGCATCAAGAAAATCCTTTTCCATGTCGTAACCATAATTGTTACTAAGGAAAATTTCACATCAATTATATGTCGTACTCTACACAAAATTCATTTGTCTATGTATTTTGATACCGCAGGAACAACAAGGCCTCATAGCTAGCGTTCCTGTTGCTTAGTTTAATTACGCCGAAAGGTGTTTCCCTCTGGAAAGAATTCCTCTAACTGTTACGTGGGCGCAATTTGCACCTTATGATCGATTGTTAGACGATTAAAACATTTTATGTTGTTGGATCCCCACGAATTGAATTTTCAACTGAATCCTTGGTTTATGCCTCTTAACCGTATGTTCAACCATTGAATTTTTAGTTATAACCACCTGCCTCACATACGTGTACTCCATTCTCTTTATCAGAGTATTAGTCCAGTGGAAACTCAGTACCTGCTACAATGCCTGCTCGATATCCTCTAGTGGAAACTTTGTCGATGCCTTCAAGCCAAATCGAGAGGATTTTTGTTGCAATCGAAGGACTAACCTGTGCCTCCGTCCAACAAGAGCGAGGGATTTACTTGGAGAAAGAAGTCATTGTCCAGCAAGAGCCAAGGATTTACTTGGAGAAAAAAGCCTCCATACGGCAAGAGCCATGGATTTACTTGAGAAAGATGTAATGAAATTATCGCCTAGTTTTAGAGACGAGGTAGTTGGGATCCTTTCTTCTGTATTTCTTCATTGAAATCCATTAAGAAGTTTGTTTGTGTCGTTTAACTAATTTTAATGAATATGTATTTTCTTCTGTATTTCAACTGGATTTAATGTTTTGAACTCCATATAACAGAGTAGAAATTATCTTTCACGGATGGCCAAGTGTTTTCAGAATTAAAGATTTTACTACAATATGAACAGTGTGTAAAAAACCAATCTGATCAAAGTGAAGGGTTTACGTTCCTATCTGGACCTTTGTACACCTGGGACTTTTTTTTACACCCTTGTTTAAGAAAATGTGCATAACGAAGGTTATATTGTGTTTTTTTTTTTTTTTTCATTGTTAGTTTTAAAAGAAAACTGAGTAATTTCTCTTCCCCCAGAGGTAAAAGTTAACATCATCTTTATTTGATCAAAAAAACCATCTGATATAGCAACATTTTTAATCAAAGCAATTCATCATATGGAACGTTATATCTTAACCAATTTGTCTAACAAGTTGTTCACATGCCATATTGAAGTATTCAATACTTCAGCAAGCCCAAACTCATACGTCTCAATGCTCACTAGTGTGCAAGTTTGCTGGATTTCACCTCTGTTATGAAAGAAACAAGCTTACTTCGAAAATAATAAGAACATCGGTACCTTTCTGAAACGAAATCCCTAATATCATTACTGTAAATTCAAGTATATGTTAATTTCCTTTTCTCAAATATTTAGGATAGAGATGAGCGATTATGTAGGAATTCACTTCATCTATAGAGAATATCTTTGAAACTACGTCCTTCAACTATTTTTCTCCTCCCCATATCTTGAACCGACAATGAGATGAGGCTGCCACAATATGACGTGGAATTCCCTTCATTCCAATTACCTTGATCAATCTTCACTTCTACCAGAGTGTATTCAATTGCACTAATTGCTGGATAATTTGTTTCGTGGAGTTGTATTCAGTCGCGCAGCCAGACCTTTCCTCTACCAATCTTCATAGGCATGAGAAAAAAAACGAGTCAAAACACAATATTCAAAATGATTGAAAAGCAAAGCATGCAGTAGGAATTTAGATATTATCCACAATATTCCAACTTTAAATTAATGACCAGGAGTTTTAATGGTGAAATTTGAAGTAATCTTGCCAGTCTAGAGAATATCTCATTGTGTTAACCATTTAATCATTTAAAAAAACAAAAATTTTATAGTAAAATTCCAAATAATCTGGATATAAAATATAGAGATAAAGAATAACATGACCACTTTTGTGCCAAGTAATCCATTATAAAAAAATAAAAATAAAAAACAAGCACTTATTAAGAATTTGTATCTAAATCGCTTACCTTGGCTCCATCGGGTAAAAGGGGTCGCAAGACTTTGAAATGTGTATTAACCTCATGTACTTGCTAATACATATTAATTCTGAGGACTTAGTTTCCTTGATTGTCCAATAACATCATGATTGCAAAGGAAAAGTTGTTATATTTTATATATATAATATTTATATTATATATATATATAATATTATATATAATATATATATATATAATATATATATATATATATATAATTATATATATATATATATATATTATATATATATATATATATATAGATATCTATATATATGGTTACAATAAACTATACCCAACTTAAAAAGAATAATCCTTTACCATCTAAGCTCTGATTTCATCCATGGCGGGAACAATATAACCCTTGATGTGATGTAGCAACACTGATGGTACTCTTGCATTGGCAACAAAAGTGAATGTTATCAGTGGAAATATTGGAGGTAAAGTGAGCTCTAGCCCTTCTATGAATGTGTAAATGTGATACACCTATGTAGGGAGGTCATGGGGGTGCGAGATCAGAGGGGGTATTGGTCACTTGGGAGAGGCAGTTGCTTTGTTGGTAGAAGCTTGTATTTAGCAGAGTCGATAGGGTTTTACTAGATAGGAGAACGAGATCTAGGAACCATGAAGGTGAAGTCAAGGAGGAAAGGATGGAAATGTGTTATGCTGAGAAGCAATAGGGTAGAGTTGATGATGGGGAAATACATTCTTATTTATAAAGTGCCTGAGGGTAGAGTTGGTGATGGGGAAATACATTCTTATTTATAAATTGCCTGAAATGGAGAAAGTAAAGCCCTAACTAATATAGTTATATGAGAGATGAATTATAGATAAGAAATTAGAGAAACGAATAGCTATTGTTTCAAGACAGTTAGCAGAGTTGATAGGGTTTCACTAAAAAAGAGAAATAGGGTTTCACGAGATAGGAGAAAGAGATCTGGGAACCATGAAGGTGAAGTCAAGGAGGAAAGGATGGAAATGTGTTATGCTGAGAAGCAATAGGGTAGAGTTGGTGATGGGGAAATACATTCTTATTTATGAAGTGCCTGAAATGGAGAGAGTAAAGCCCTAACTAAGATAGTTATATGAGAGGTGAATTGTAGATAAGAAATTAGAGCAATGGATAGCTATCGTTTCAAGACAGAAAGACATGTTCGCCTATTCGACAACTGCTACCAAAGCTCTCTCAGTGCTAAAGTTATTTTCTCAATAGCCTTATTTTTATTGCTCTTGAACTGATGAAAGCCACCCCTCGATACATATTTTATTTACACAAATAATAAAAGTGACCAACCTCATATCAGCTACTAAAATATAAATATGTTCATTTCAAGACACTCAAAAATACAATGAAAACTTTGTATATTAAACAATCTTTAATAGGTCAAAAACCCACAAAGAAAAAAACACACTTAGTGAGTATTAAATCAAATAAACATAAAATGGTTAACAACATCCATATAAAACCCTCATCAATATGGAAGTAGCATTTGTTTTCAATCTACTAGTGTGTTAGAAATTCCAAAATTGTACAACTACCCTTCCCTTGTCCTTGTAGGTCTTTCAAATTTAGGAACAACTGTAGGTCAATCAAATTCAGAAACAACTGTTAAATTGGATTTTTTTCCCATGCTATTGATTTAAGGACAACTGTTGATAATGCTTGCAGCTCAACAATGATGTTTTAGGAGCCAAACAAGGACAAAAAATAAATCTCTTCATGTCAAAAATAAGAGAAATTTGCATGGTATTTGTCGCTTCATATTGTAAGTAGCCTCATTCATTTTGGATCCCCATTTTACCACAACTAACACAACCAAATCATTCAACAACTGTGCTTTGGCTAATCTTGCCCCAATTCATGTTTGTGTTTCATGAAGAGTCTATGTCATCACTTGCAATGTACTTAATATCTATGGGGAAATTTATGTCCATCACATAATAAATATTTGCAAACCCAAATATAATCTGATAATGTATGTGCAATTGTTATAGCTATTTTGATAAGGCTCAACTATGTTATATTTAACAAGCATTTATTAAGCAATGTTAACGATAGGTTTGTGCTTAAGCTATGTTCATGAGCTTCATGTACAGTAATACAACTAACATATCCCTAAGCCTAATGAACATAGTATAGGGAGTATAAGGTGAGTCATAAAGATAATTTTAACTATCAAGAAACTACACCAACATAGTACTTTTCTAGGTCATGTCTCTCCAATTAATACTAATATCTTAAATAGGGGGCTTATAGCTTGCTTCACTTTTTCTATTCTAAATCACCTTAAAGATTAAAACAACTTATTATCAAAGCATGTGTGATTCATAAATAAGGGTGTTCCGACATGAATCTCAACTCCCAAACAAGATTCTTCATACATTTCTCAATCCCGACTTCCCCTCTTCTTATTCTATATTGCACCTTGACACTCCTCCTCCTTGCACAAAGTTAAACTATGAGACACAAGGTAGTTATTGCATATAGGAGCATTTGGATATGATAAGAAAAGTGTGATACTCTGTTCTAATTTTTTCTACAAATGTGATGGCAAGTGTGCCCTGAATGTTGGCAATTTCATTGTTAATGTAGTATAAGATAAATGCAAATTTACAGTCTTCTGTACAAGATCAAGAAAGATATGCCCAATATCCAACACCATAGAGCAAGACATGTTTTCCATTTCCACAGTTGCTACCAAATCTCTCTTAGTGCTGGATTTGTTTTCTCAATAGATTTGTTTTTACTGATGAAAGCCACAACTGTTGCATATAAAAGCATTTAGATCTGAAAAGAAAAGTGTAATACTCTATTATAATTTTCTCTACAAATGTTGGCAATATCATGGTTAATGCAGTATAAGCTAAATGCAAATTTACTTTATTCTATACAAGATCAAGATAGCTATGACCAATAGCCAACACCATAGAGCAAGACATGTTCACCAATTCCACTGCTACAAAATCTCTCTCAGTACTGGAGTTCTTTTCTCAATAACCTTCTTTTTACTACCGTTGAAGTGATAAAAGTCAGCTCTCCATATATTTTTTACTATCCACAGAAAAAACAAAATCTCTTTTCTCAATAACCTTCTTTTCACTAACCTTGAAGTGACACTTGTCCATATATTTTTTACTATCTACAAAGAACAAAAAATCTTTTATCATTTCTCAATAACCTTGTTTTTACTACCCTTGAAGTGATAAAAGTCACCTCCCATATAACACAAAGAACAAAAGCTCTTTTCTCAATAACCTTCTTTTTACTACCCTTGAAGTGATAAAAGTAACCTCTCCATATATTTTTTACTATCTGCACAAAGAACAAAAGTGACCAACTTCCAATCAACCACTAAAATATAAATCACTTCCTTCTAAGACACTCCAAAATACAATGTAAAAAACTTAGTAGATTAAACAATCTTTAATAGGTCGGAACCCACAAAGAAAAAGAATACTTAGTGAGTATGAAATAAAATCAACATAAAATTGTTAATAACATCCATATAAAACCCTCATCAATATGGAAGTAGGATTTGTACAGAAGTTAGGTTCATTATAGTACAATCTTAAGATTCTTCACGTTGGCAACAAGAGTGCCTAAAGAAAATATAATATAGAACAACATGTTCCCAAGATAAAAAATCTTCATGCATCTTTAACTTCAGCATAGGCCTCATGATTTGTAAGGCTCAAGGAATAAGTATTACAAAAAGATTTCATTGTAGTATGGTCCTTGCCTTTTGTTGATATTTTTCTGGCTTTCAAGGGCCTTCAAAAAAACATTAATTAGTACTATATGCTATTGCCTTACGACGTTTCCTTTGCAACATCTGGGGCAATTGCTAGTTATTGAACTTTGAAAGGTATGAACCAACTACCACATTTGAACAAGGGCTACATTGTAGATGCTCTGCTTAGTTTAAATAAAATTAAACTAGGGTAAAAAATAACACTTTCATTTAGTGTGATTGAGAGAGATGTAATCATAATAATAGACAAAGTACAAGCTTTAGTTTTAAATTTTATGTATGTAAAACTTTGAGTTTGAATGTATTAACCTTCAGTTAATCATATTTTTCAAGTTCGTTGTTTCATAGTTAATATTATTTTGACCAAATATACCAAGTGGTAGACTATACAAGTACATACAGTCATCATATTACATGTAAGTTCAAGGATTTAAGCCAGTGACATTAGAATAGAAAATATAATATTATATATAATTAATGATGATGATGATGATGATGATGATGGTTAACGTCCGCTGAGACCAAATAATGATCTATCGGACCTAAAGACAAATTATTTATTTTGATTTAAGATTTTATTCCTATGCTCAAAAAGCTTGGAGAGAAGCCTCCCCAGTTCACTATAATTTTGGCATTGTAAAAGGCTAGGAAGGTCAGTATTGTAACAAAGGTTGTGAAATTGAGATCTAATGTGGTTGTATGCAGGGCACTCTAAGAGGAAGTGGTTTTCATCCTCGATGCTCCTATTCTCACAAATATGGCAGATCCTTTCTATCCATGGCATTTTAGGAACTACCCAGCGGCCAGTTTCACTATGGAGCTCATGAGAAAATTTGTTCTAATCTTTGCTATATTAATTTTCTTTTTTGAGCTAGTTAGAATAGAGAGATACTTTTGATCTTCAAGGGAAGACCTTGAAAGGTCTAATTCTAAAACAAAATAAAAGAACCTCAAAAGACACTAGAACTTGTCAGGTTGTCTACCAAAAAAATAAATCTTTACATGGATACAAAAAAAGACTAGCAAAATTATTTTGAGAGGGGTTGCTTGAATTACATTACTTGCAAGCAACCTGAGAAGTTCTAGAGAAGAAAATATTGCGAGAACATAAAAAGACCAAATTAAGTGGGGTAGATCACTCCCCTGATCCTTGAATGACCTAGAGGTTGGCCCTAATGTCGGAAGGGATACCCATGGAACATATCATTGTAACAATTTACATTGCATAACTAAATATTATAATGTGTGTTTTGATGGACTTCGAGAGTTTTCTCACTAACCTTTTCCATGGCCCTAAAAACCTAAGAAAATGTTGGTGTACTGCGAGAGAAATGAAACAAATTATGATCAATTTTAATAAGAATTAAGTCTAGTGGTTGTTGTTTAGGTCAGGGGTACATGCTGCAAAACTCAACGGTTTTATGATTTGCTTCAAAAAAAGAGTTGCCAAATATCCAAATGAGACTTTTTCTTTGTGTTGTAAGCAAATTTCCATATTCATCACATTCATTATATTTAATATCTGAGAAACCATCAGATTCATCGCATTCATTATCTCAATTTTACCATTTAAATTATTATTGCATTCATAAAAAAACTCATGTGCTTTTAACTTTAATATCCTACAAAATCCTAAATTCTAATTAATAATCAATTTTTTAAAGTTGTGATTATTATCAGTTGTTATTCTCACATCCTTCAAATATTCATTAACAACCTAGGTTGTCCAGTCTTTCATACCCTTTTCAACCTGAAGATGAACCATAGTCGCTGGTCCAAAACATCGATATTAAATATAATGAATGCGATGAATCCATAAATTTGTTTACATCATAATGAAAATGGTTGCAGAAATCTGAAATCTAAGAAACCTTTTCTTTTGGCAAATACTATATATAAGAGATCTAGTTACTTTCTAGGATAAACATAATAGCCCTCCAACTATCTCCATTATAATTCTAACATGCACTAATAGACCACAATAAAATAGCTCAAGGAATAGTGAATGATCTAAAAGAATAAAAAATAAACACTCAAATCCCGAGACACCACTTGCAAGTAAGCATGCTTCAAAGAAAATATTCAAATATTAGAATACATTCATAAGAACACACAGAGCGAACATGGTTTTTCGAATCGTCCTCTCATAACAACTCATTGTCAAGGATCACAGTATTCTATAACTTATCACAAGGAGAACTTAGGTTCTTATATTAGAAATGTTTTCTTACATTCACTTTTCTCTCTTTGCTCCATCAAGATGTCTTTTGTGGAGTGGTCAAATATATGTAGAGACTTTTTTAACCATGATTGATGTGTTCCTTTCATCTTTATCTTCTAGAACTAATGAATTTTGATCTTTTCCATTGTTATCCATTCACCCTGTTGTCCATATTCAATTTATCTCTATTTGTTTACATAGCTAGGGCATTCACATCTCCCTAGAAATCCAACAAGAGAATTGCAACTCTCCCTACTAGTGTTCTACGTTTGTTGAAGAGGTAAAACACTAGTTTTAATAGGGTTTACATCGAAATTTTCCTGCATCCCAACCTCCATTTTGATGCCTTTTCCTATTAGGCCCATGGTAGTGTGATCTATCCCCTACCTATCATTTATTGTATTAGATTAGTGAAAGGGTTAAACTACCTATAACAGAGCTTCATTGTTATGAAACTAGCTCACAAAAAGATAGAAAAGAAAGATAAACGCCTTAGAATTCAGCCTCTTCGAGGGGGAAACCTCCTTTACATTAC